>SSNP01000213.1:496293-529347 GCA_006937955.1 Pachypanchax playfairii | reverse complement strand
ATGACTCCCTAAAGAAGAACTGAGCTACAACAACATTTAATTTCCCTTTGGGGATTAATAAAGTATTTTTGATTTCATTTTCAGTATCACAGACACATTTAACAGATCATCTGTTTATAATTATAGTAATTACACTTGCTATAGCGACTTCCGTGGCTTAACTACGCCATGGATTTAAAGGTCCCATATTATGAAAAATCAACTATTTCTCGGATTTGGAGTGTTATTTAGTGTCTGTGGTGCATATACACACATGCAAAGTTGGATAAAAAACCCATCCATGCTGTTTTGAGTGAGATAGGGGTTTCTGAATCAAGTCTAATAAGTGTGCAGTTCAAAATTGTACCGGCATTCTATGTCACAAGCTGGGAGGGGGTTGTGCTCTGAGGGGGTTCACACACCCTCCGAGAACTTTCTCCACCCACCAGCTACAGCAGTAACTTCCTCGGACACCAGCAATTCTGTTACCGATTCGAAACCACTGGTTCAGATTAGGAAACTCACCACAAAAAATGCTGTTGTTGACTGCTCAGAAGAACACAAAACACTTCATCAGGTCCCATTTGAAAAGGACAGAAGAGTGGCATGGGTTGAATTTATTTATGATGTCCCTGCTACTGTTGGCAAAAAACAACCGGAGTCGAGCTGCTGCTAATGAAGAGCTAACACCTTTACATCTCTTTCTGGGTCAAACTGGTAAGCTTGAAGAACCACATCTATACCAAACGCAGCAAAACAACACAGATACATGAGTAAATGTCAGACTAACCTTTTAATAATGTGTTGTTGGAGTCTTCAGGCTCAAAGTTCCTCAGTCCAAAGTTTATAATCACATTTTAAGTCCATTTCTTGGCACTACAACACTTGTTTATCATTAATTGCAGTGTAATCAGCTGTTTGTTTACCAGCACCGGTAAAATCTCAGACATCTCACGAACATGCGTAGGGAACAGAGATGCACGAGTGTGTAAGGTGTCCCGATCATAGACATGATATAAATCACATGTCTATGGTCCCAATTCTCCAGAGTGGAGAGTTGTGCCCTTGGCCCCACCCCTTTGGAACCCTTGATCTTCGCCAAAGTCCGCATCAGTGCAGACTTCCGTGAAAAGTATTACCCACAATGCATTGCTGCATGTGAATTTTGACAGAAGAAGAAGGTGGAGAAATGGCTGAACCATCCGGACCAAAAAATGTTTTCTTGAGTGTAGACTCCAAATAATCAATATTTTGTTTTATTGTTTAGATGTGTCACATATCTGATAAAAAATATAACTAATTAATAACGGTACTGACGTGTATTTTTGGACATGATATGCTAACAGTTTAATCACTTATCCTGTCTTATACACCTCCTTTGGGTCCTGCGCTTCATTCTCCTCTAAATAAATGTTTGTTGGAACTTTAAAATCATTTCTAATATGAAAATAGCACAAACAGCGACCGGTACTGCCAATTTGGTTGTCATGGAGAAAGAACGCTGTGGTCACTGTCCCAATACTGCTAATATGTGCGCACTTGTTCACTACGCACTTGGAACCCTTATATGCACTTCTGCTAAGTGCACTTCGTGGAAGACCGTAGGGTGCAGGGTGGGTATTGGGACAGGGCCGCTGTGACAGTGTCGTCATGGTTACTGATCTGCTGTCATGAGCTCATTACTTCTAAGTTGCATAAAAGAGTTTGTTTCAGTTCACACAGTCTGAATGTTCTGACCTGGTTCCCATTGAGAGGGTGAGGTCGTTGTCACCCGGAGGAGCTCCAGCTTCTAGATTGGTTGGTGACAGAAGTTTTCTTATTCTCATTTTGTAAAAGGAACAGATGGATTGTGGGAAATGTGGTGTTTTCTGGCTGCTTTGTGCGACAGTTGGATTGTTTTCCCCAAACTGAAATCATTGCAGATGTTATCTGACATGCTGAAGCTGTAACTGTTAGTTTGGAGGCTCATGTTGCTGCAGATTATTGACTGGATCTCTGTTCATATACAAGCCCACACATTAAACTGCTGCGCTCTTCTCCTCCTCCATGAGCTGGTTCATTATTCAGCTCCAGAGAAAGGTCAGCTCTGCCTCTCCTCCATCACTCTCTCCTTCCTTTTATGAAGTCTTTCTCTCTCTGCATGGAGAGGCTGTAACTTTATAAGAGTCTGACATTAAACAGATAATTCATGTCCTCCTTCCTGAGCTTCAATTAAATCCAACATCCAGGTAAAGAACACGGAGACAGAAAACTAAGTGTCTGGATGTCTGCAGAGTCAAATTAGAACGCCTTATTTATCAGTTTGTTTTGGTAAAACAATAACTGACTTGAAAGGACAAAGAAAGGAATTTATTCATTTATAAGAGTGAAAGTTTTGTCATTTTTATTGAAAAACAGAAATCTTCCTGAATTTTTCTGTGAAAATTTCATTCAAGTCAGTTGATCCCAAAATGAAAAGACAAAAGAAAGACTGTACGACTCAAACACTGAAGTAACAGAATAATCCAGACAATAATTTTCTTTTAGAGAAAATACATGTGACAAAATCTCTGTTTACCATCTTCTACCAATTGATCCATGTATTTGATATAATCTAGTGTTTTTAATGAACAGTGCAGACAGTTTATTGAACAAGGATATTTTGGACTTGTTGCTTCTTGTAAAGACTGTGAGCTGATTTATCAATGAGCACCATAAAACTCAATTCAACTAAACTGAACTGATTTCTTTGTTTTACTTAAGTTGGTCATTTTAGGGATTTCTGCTCCAAGCTGCCTGATTTTAATAAATAAAGTCAATATATAGATATATAAAGATCTAAGCAACCAGGATCCATCTTATATTAAAGATTTTATTGTTCCATATGTTCCCAACAGAAAACTCACAGACTGCAGGTCTCTTTCTGGTTCCTAGAGGTTCTAAAAGTAGAACTGTCAGGTCTTGGTTCTTGGGTTTTGTTTGTTTGTTTATTTATGATTTATTGTAGCATTTTAGTCCAGAGATTGCATCTGTGATTTTGTGTTTATTTTTCTCCTAGCTCCTCTCTGCCCCATGTTTAGTCTGGTGTCATGTTTTATTCCCTGTCCTCTGGTTCAGCTTTTATTTTGGTCTCTTACACACTTCCTGCTCTGCTTTTATTTGGATATCGTTTGTACTTCCTGTGTTCCCCGTTTGTGGTAGGTCTCTTGATTTTATGTCGCGTCACTTCCTGTTTAGTTCCTATGTGTTTTTCTCCCAGTGTCCTCCTTGATTGTCGTCCCAGGTGTTTTGAGTTTTGTTATCAGTTCAGTTTTGGTACTTAAGTTGATTTTTCTGAGTTCACCTTTGTTCGGGAATTATGTTTTGATCATACCTGTTTGGATTTATCTCACCCCAGTCATCTGTCATATAAGTCTCGCTGCTCCACCAGCCTTTATCTTTATTTATTTATTAAAACTCTTATTATTTTACCCTCCGTGGTCATTCTCTGCCTCCTGCACTTGGGTCCTACCTGCTATACTGAACAAGTCTTGACAAGAACAGGAGGAAGAGCTTTCAGTTATCAGGCTCCTCTCCTGTCGAACCAGCTTCCACTTTTTATCCATCAGACAGAATCTCTGGGTGTATTCAGACCAGAAAAGTCCTTTAGTCCGCTTGTTTGGTCCGGACCAAAAGCGGACTTCAATTTTTTCGTTTGGGGCAGTTCACATTTTGCAAGTGAACTTTATTTTGTAAACACATCCACGCGTGTGACGATCTGTGCTCCCATTGGACAGGTGTGATTAGGGCGGCACTCAGAGCACAGACCCGGATATGGAGGAAAACATTCCTGCCCTGCATGTCATTGTTCTGTTATTGAGCTGCAGAGCTGAGTGTCAGCAGCAGCTTTAGCGATAACGGCAGTGAACACCTTATTTTTCCTACAGTAGCTCGTTAAGCATAACCCCCGGAAGCATTAGCAGAGAAGCAGGTTTTCTCTGATCTCATCGCGTCACACCAGGAGTCCCCCACTGCCACGGCTTGTTTCCTGCTGCTGCGTCGCTGCTCCACACATCAACACAGCACGGCGCGCACAGATAATATCTGTTATAATATCTGATAAAATAAGCTGTTTATTGAAATTAAGCAGGACTAACTGGAAATATTATTAATTAATAATTTCACCTTCTGTCCCCGGACTGTGGCCCTGCTGTGAGTCGCTGATTGACGCGCTGCTGAGGTCGGGAAAAAAATGCATTGCCATGGTAACGCTCCCGGTGGAGGCAGAAAGGCGCATAAATCCTGCAGTTGTTTGAGATCGAGACTGGTTCTTATTCAGACCTGAAGCGAACTGAACCAAGTTCGTTTGGAAGTGGAACGAGATCACCTGAAAAAGTGGGTCTCGGTCCAGTTCTTTGGTCCGCACCAGAGTTCGCTTGAGCGCATTCAGACCTGCATGGAAGGTGCGGACCAGCGCTCCAAGAAAACTCTGATCCGCTTAAAGTGGACCAAACACTGCAGGTCTGAATACACCCTCTGTGTAGCTTTACGACTCGATCATCCCAATTATCCTGGTTCTGGTTCTGCTGGAGGTTTCTTACTGTCCTCTCAGACCCCAGTGGGTCCAGGCAGAACTCATCCTGGTTCTGGAACTGGACTGCTAATGTAAATTTGACGTGAGTTTTGCTAAGAATTGTTATGAATAAAATTGTACATAGTTTTTAACCAAAAGCCACCAAATAAAATCCCACCTGCTTTCTACTCGACCCGCTGGAGCAGCAGAACCTCAGCGGACTGATTGTTTCGTTCACACCAGAAGATGACAGACTGTATGTGAGTATCAAAAACACCAGATCCCAGAGAGATGCTCCTGAACGCACCATGCTCACATTTTTTGTTTAGTGACTTGGGGATGCTTGAAACAATAGGTCCCCCCTCCCCCAACACACACCCACACACCCACACACACACACACACACACACACACACACACACACACACACACACACACACACACACACACACACACCAGTCAGGGTGTGGAACTGCAGTATTGTCAGACATCCTGTTTAACAGGAAACTAATGGAGGACAGGAAAATGCCTAAATCTTCATGCACTTTAACACACACACACACACACACTCACACAAGTGTGTTTTGTTATCCTTATGGGGACCGTCCATTGACTTCCATTGATTTTAGTAACTAGATTTATACCTAACCCAAACCCTTTTACTAACCTTAACCATTACTGATCTATAACTAACCCTAAGACTAACTAAAACTCTATTCACACCATACCTATAAACCTAACCCCTAACCCTAAAAAGGGGAGTCCCCCTCATGGGGACCAGGCTTCGGTCCCCACAAGAACCCTCGGACCCCAGAAAGATAGTAAAAGTCAGGAAACTGGTCCCCAGGAGGTCAGAAATACAAACCCACACACACACACACACACACACACACACACACACACACACACACACACACATACACACACATACTACAAATGGTATTGTTTAACTCCCCACAGGAAGAAGAAACGGATCTTATCATTCCTGTCCTCTTTTTTTTTTTTTTTTTTTGCTCCCACTCATCTCTCTCTCTTTATCTCTTTCTTTTCCTCTCTGTCTCTGACAAACCGTCTCCAATCATATTTGTCCTCGCTCAATCGTGTATGTGTGAGACAGTAATCTGATTACTGCTGCAGGTCGCCTGCGGCAGCACCTTTTGTCCTATGATCTGAGGTTCTGGTGTCAAACACAAAGCAAAGTTAAATATAAACACAAGCACATGGAGCTAAATCTAATGAATTCACATGAGCTGACACCGTATATCACACACACACAGAAACACAAACACCCACACACACACGCAGAAACACACACACAAAGCAGTTGAAATATATTTATCTACAGCCTTTACTACAGATCTTTAAGAGCAGACTAAAACCTCTTTACCTGCTGAAACACCTGAAGTTGACCTCGGGTCAACCTCGGGTCAACCTCGGGTCAACCTCGGGTCAACCTCGGGTCAACACATCTGAAAGAGTTTCAATAACCTCTAAAACTAACAGGCTGAACATTGATCAATAAATACACGCAGCATATCAGTGTAAAGAGAAACAGATCATCTAAAACACCAGAACAACTATGTGAAGCTAAACACACAGTCCAACAGCAGACAGGGACAGACAGAAAGACAGACAGACAGGTAGAAGGACAGACAGATGGAGGGACAGCCAGACAGACAGACAGAGAGACAGACAGACAGGTAGAAGGACAGACAGATGGAGGGACAGCCAGACAGACAGACAGAGAGACAGACAGGGGCAGTTAGGCAGATTGATTGATCAGCTGGTTAACAAACTGGATGAATCTCTGTGTGTGATTAACACATCAGCTGTTAATCTTCTGTATTATGAGCAAACTCTGATTAGCCCCGCCCACTGACTGGTAATTAACCAAATCCTAAGTTGCAGTCTGACCACAGAGTGCAGACAGCTGTTGACACGACGACGGTTACCGAGGATACTGCTTCCCCGTTGGCCCAGACGTCAGACAGACCCTTCCTGTCATGTGTTAATGTTTAATGTCAGAGTGATGAACGCTTGATCAGGTGGCAGCTTCATGCTGCTGAATATTTAAGGATGTCATACCTGACCGGGGCTCCGCGGCTCTGGGCTGGTTTCAGGAGAACCGTGACGGTGGAGTCGGTCTGGTTCAGCGGAGACTCCTGATCATACGCTGGCATCAGAGGAGCTGAGGAAGAGGAACAATGTTTTACCTCCAAACAACAGCACACAGGTGAACAAACTGTCAGAAATAAGAGAACAAATCTTGTTTCCTCGCTGATGTTTTATCAGAATCAAATGTCTGAGTTTTATGTCACATGTAATAAAATACAACAAAGTAGGCCTTGGCAAATAATCGGTTAAACTATTTAATAAAAAAAATTTTTGTTGCAGGGATTTAAAAAAATAAATCGTGTTTTTGTGTAGTGGCGCTTCTGTAGCATTTGTTTCACGTAGTTTGCTGCGACAGACGTGCAGCAAGACACCCTATGCTGCAACATTTGCCTAAAGCCCATCACAGTCAAAGGCAGCAGCACCACAAACATATTCCAACACCTGAAACAGAGACATCCAGCCAAACATGGAAAACGCCCGTCTCTCTGAGACGAACAAAACCGCCATGACCAACAAACTTTAGCTAAAAATACTGTAGGGCTGAGATCCAAAAGAGACTATTGGCTTGCCGATTTTAGGAACCGGCATTTGCTGTCGCAGATCAGCAGCTGCCAATTTCAGTTTTATAATCGCTATTCTGTTTCTTCTGTAGACCAAAGCAACTCCTCAACAGTAAATTTATTCATAAACAAACCATGTAGCAACCTTTAGTTTCTTAAACAGGTCCTTCCATTAAAAGCAGTGTTTCTGAGGTTTCTGTTGAATATTTTAGCTCCACAGGTGTTCTTACCTTCATAGTGGGTGAAAACAGATCAACAACTTCTCTTTCAGTTTTAATCTCTCAAACTACGCAGGTGGTGATAAAACCCGAGTTCTCCTGAGTTCTAACGGCCTGTATCTGTTACATCACAACTCCTTTGTTCGTTAGTATTTATCAGCTCCTGCAGTTGAAACCACGCCTAGCATGCTGCTGGCTAAAAGCTGTTAGCATAAGACGTAGCAAACAGGAAGAGAGAACGTCTGATGTTGCCATGCGCAGCGGGGCAGGAAACAGTATACCTTGCTCTTATAGGATAGTTTGTTAGCCAATCAGAGTCCAGCAAATTAGAATAATGAATATTAACGAGTTGCTGCCAGAAGCCTGTCGTAACCAGACGAATTTTGATGCAGACAGATTGAAAGGTCTGTTAATCAGTGTTTCCTGATGTTTTTTAGATAAAAAATGTTTCATATTACTAGTTAATACTTAAGAAATAACTAAAAAGTCCTGAAATTTGTGTGAAATGGCCTCTTTAAACAAGTATGTTTGTACTTTTATTCACATTTTTGCATGTTTTAATGGAACATGTTGGTTTTTAATTGTCGTCTCAAAACGGTAAATCTAGTTTTGAAGTTCGATAAAACTCCATCTGTTCGTCTGTGCGTCCGTCAATCTGTCTGTCCATACGTCCATCCATCTAGATGCACGGCCACAGGTTTGATTCATAGCTCGATTAACCAGCCTGGCTAGGCTAACATGCATGCTAGAGCTAATGCTTTTACAATGACAAAACTTATTTTATAATAAAATGAAAAACCCAGGTTTAAACCCACCTACCAATGTTTACAGATCACATTGAATCCTGTCCATAAGATCAAAATTATTTTGCCCAAATTAAATTTAAAAACTAACAGTTGCTATTATGTGTGTTTACATGGACACAAGTAATCAGATTAAAATCATGTAAACATTCAGATTATTTACACTCATTCAGATCAAAATATCATTCTGATTGTGACAGGTGAATTATCCTGATAGTTAATCCAATCGCTGCACATGTAAACGGTTATTCTGAATGTGGGTCATGTCTGTTACGATCTGTGTTGACGTATCTTACTTTAGCATTTACAGACGCTGGATGAAAACATGGCGGACGTGAAACAAAACTAGTCAGTTTCAGACATAAATGTATTGCTGGAGGTTTAGATGTAAAAATAAAAACACACTCACCGCTATATTTTAAACTAACGCAGCCATGTTTGTTTAAAACGGATGTTTGCTGCTTCTTCTTATACAAAAGTTTCTGGTGTTCTGGATCGTTCTGCTCATGTCAAGATGAGCAAACCCGATCGAACGTGACGTGCATGTGAATACTGTCATAATCGGAAAGATGTTTTCAGGGTCCATGTACACGGTCAAATTCTAATACAAACAAGGATCAGATTGAAGACATTTTGCATATGTAAACGCAGCTAGTGTCAGTAAAGACTCAATGTCTGAAGAAATGGAAATGAACCTCTGAAGAATGAGGTGTTTTCAAACAACAGGCTAAACCACTGGATTTCATGTGACAACTAGAGCTGTGGTAACAGAAGAACAATAGATGATAGATCATCATTCATGTGCAGCGATTACAGCAGGCGACAGGATGCACCAACAGTAGATATCAAAGGTAATCTACTTAAATGTGCTATTGACATCTGTTTTCCAAAATTTGGTCTTCATCTGTGCAAGTTTTTGGGAAAACTGAAATCAAAATATTACCTTTGTCAAACAGGAAATCTTTCAAAATGAGTTACTGGATTCTTAAAAGTAAACAATTAAACTTCAAAATAAGGTCACAGGAAACATTGTGAAAACTCATCATAAAAATGGAAACACAACCAACTGAAAGAACCCACAACCCCGACACGAGGTCCTTACCTGAGATTTTGGTGGTGAACTGCGTGACCACTGGGGTGCCAAAGCCTTTAACAGTGGAGGCTCTTATTGTGAAGGAGTAGGTGGAGCCTGGGTAGAGGCCAGTCAACACATGGCTTGTCTCATTGGCTGGTTTGAACACCTTGCCGCTCTGATTGGATAGGTCAAACTCTGTGTCGAAGGAGCTCAGGGCTTTGTAGGAAATCTGTAAGAACGAGCAACATCAGTGTTGGACGTTTCCTTGAAGGATTGTGGGTAACTGAGTTCTCTACACAGACTGAAGGCCAGATTCATAAAGCAAACAGCTGATTGGTGTGAGTGTGTTTATTGTTCTCTGGAGGAACTTCGGCCTGGTGGAATGTTCTATACTGATATACAGTGGATGACGCTTATATGCACGTTCCGGTGTCATAGAGAATCCATACACTTATATGCACAGCTCCGACGGATATACATTCAAAGAGAATAAGAAGGTGTGTCCAAACTTTTGGTCTGTACTGTATGCACTAAACATGTGGAGGTATCATACATGCATCTCACTAAATCTCTGTGTTTCTCACTAGTTACATGACCGTAAACCTCCGCTGGTGTTCTCTCACACACTCTCTGTTAGGTTAGTGGAACTAGACTGATCTGGTGTTCTCACACACACTCTCTCTGTTAGGTTAGTGGAACTAGACTGATCTGGTGTTCTCACACTCTCTCTCTCTGTTAGGTTAGTGGAACTAGACTGATCTGGTGTTCTCTCACACACACTCTCTGTTAGGTTAGTGGAACTAGACTGATCTGGTGTTCTCTCACACACACTCTCTGTTAGGTTAGTGGAACTAGACTGATCTGGTGTTCTCACACGCACTCTCTCTGTTAGGTTAGTGGAACTAGACTGATCTGGTGTTCTCTCACACACTCTCTCTGTTAGGTTAGTGGAACTAGACTGATCTGGTGTTCTAACACACTCTCTCTGTTAGGTTAGTGGAACTAGACTGATCTGGTGTTCTCACACACACTCTCACTGTTAGGTTAGTGGAACTAGACTGATCTGGTGTTCTCACACTCTCTCTCTGTTAGGTTAGTGGAGCTACACTGATCTGGTGTTCTCACACACTCTCTCTGTTAGGTTAGTGGAACTAGACTGATCTGGTGTTCTCACACACACTCTCTCTGTTAGGTTAGTGGAACTAGACTGATCTGGTGTTCTCACACTCTCTCTCTGTTAGGTTAGTGGAGCTACACTGATCTGGTGTTCTCACACACACTCTCTGTTAGGTTAGTGGAACTAGACTGATCTGGTGTTCTCTCACTCTCTCTGTTAGGTTAGTGGAGCTACACTGATCTGGTGTTCTCACACACACTCTCTCTGTTAGGTTAGTGGAGCTACACTGATCTGGTGTTCTCACACACTCTCTCTGTTAGGTTAGTGGAGCTACACTGATCTGGTGTTCTCACACACACACACACTGTTAGGTTAGTGGAACTAGACTGATCTGGTGTTCTCACACACTCTCACTGTTAGGTTAGTGGAACTAGACTGATCTGGTGTTCTCACACACACTCTCTCTGTTAGGTTAGTGGAACTAGACTGATCTGGTGTTCTCACACACACTCTCTCTGTTAGGTTAGTGGAACTAGACTGATCTGGTGTTCTCTCACACACTCTCGTGTGGTTAGTGGGACTAGACTGATCTGGTGTTCTCACACACACTCTCTGTGTTAGGTTAGTGGAACTAGACTGATCTGGTGTTCTCTCACACACTCTCTCTGTTAGGTTAGTGGAACTAGACTGATCTGGTGTTCTCTCACACACTCTCTGTTAGGTTAGTGGAACTAGACTGATCTGGTGTTCTCACACACACTCTCTCTGTTAGGTTAGTGGAACTAGACTGATCTGGTGTTCTCTCACACACTCTCTCTGTTAGGTTAGTGGAACTAGACTGATCTGGTGTTTACACACACACTCTCACTGTTAGGTTAGTGGAACTAGACTGATCTGGTGTTCTCACACACTCTCTCTCTGTTAGGTTAGTGGAACTAGACTGATCTGGTGTTCTCTCACACTCTGTTAGGTTAGTGGAACTAGACTGATCTGGTGTTCTCACACACACACTCTCTGTTAGGTTAGTGGAACTAGACTGATCTGGTGTTCTCACACACACACACTCTGTTAGGTTAGTGGAACTAGACTGATCTGGTGTTCTCTCACACACTCTCTCTGTTAGGTTAGTGGAACTAGACTGATCTGGTGTTTACACACACACTCTCACTGTTAGGTTAGTGGAACTAGACTGATCTGGTGTTCTCACACACTCTGTTTGGTTAGTGGAACTAGACTGATCTGGTGTTCTCACACACTCTCTCTGTTAGGTTAGTGGAACTAGACTGATCTGGTGTTTACACACACACTCTCACTGTTAGGTTAGTGGAACTAGACTGATCTGGTGTTCTCACACACTCTCTCTGTTAGGTTAGTGGAACTAGACTGATCTGGTGTTCTCACACACTCTCTCTGTTAGGTTAGTGGAACTAGACTGATCTGGTGTTCTCTCACACTCTGTTAGGTTAGTGGAACTAGACTGATCTGGTGTTCTCACACACTCTGTTAGGTTAGTGGAACTAGACTGATCTGGTGTTCTCACACACACACACTCTGTTAGGTTAGTGGAACTAGACTGATCTGGTGTTCTCACACACACTCTCTCTGTTAGGTTAGTGGAACTAGACTGATCTGGTGTTCTCACACACTCTCTCTGTTAGGTTAGTGGAACTAGACTGATCTGGTGTTCTCACACACTCTCTCTGTGATGTTAGTGGAACTAGACTGATCTGGTGTTCTCACACACACTCTCTCTGTTAGGTTAGTGGAACTAGACTGATCTGGTGTTCTCACACACACACACACTGTTAGGTTAGTGGAACTAGACTGATCTGGTGTTCTCACACACTCTGTTAGGTTAGTGGAACTAGACTGATCTGGTGTTCTCACACACACACACTCTGTTAGGTTAGTGGAACTAGACTGATCTGGTGTTCTCACACACTCTCTCTGTTAGGTTAGTGGAACTAGACTGATCTGGTGTTCTCTCACACACTCTCACTGTTAGGTTAGTGGAACTAGACTGATCTGGTGTTCTCACACACACTCTCTCTGTTAGGTTAGTGGAACTAGACTGATCTGGTGTTCTCACACACACTCTCTCTGTTAGGTTAGTGGAACTAGACTGATCTGGTGTTCTCTCACACACACACACTGTTAGGTTAGTGGAACTAGACTGATCTGGTGTTCTCACACACACTCTCTCTGTTAGGTTAGTGGAACTAGACTGATCTGGTGTTCTCTCACACACTCTCTGTTAGGTTAGTGGAACTAGACTGATCTGGTGTTCTCACACACACTCTCACTGTTAGGTTAGTGGAACTAGACTGATCTGGTGTTCTCACACACTCTCTCTCTGTTAGGTTAGTGGAACTAGACTGATCTGGTGTTCTCTACACACTCTCTCTGTTAGGTTAGTGGAACTAGACTGATCTGGTGTTCTCACACACACTCTCTCTGTTAGGTTAGTGGAACTACACTGATCTGGTGTTCTCACACACACACACACTGTTAGGTTAGTGGAACTAGACTGATCTGGTGTTCTCTCACACACTCTCTCTGTTAGGTTAGTGGAACTAGACTGATCTGGTGTTCTCACACACACACACTCTGTTAGGTTAGTGGAACTAGACTGATCTGGTGTTCTCACACACACTCTCTGTTAGGTTAGTGGAACTAGACTGATCTGGTGTTCTCACACTCTCTCTCTGTTAGGTTAGTGGAGCTACACTGATCTGGTGTTCTCACACACACTCTCTCTGTTAGGTTAGTGGAACTAGACTGATCTGGTGTTCTCTCACACACTCTCTCTGTTAGGTTAGTGGAACTAGACTGATCTGGTGTTCTCTCACACACTCTGTTAGGTTAGCGGGAACTAGACTGATCTGGTGTTCTCACACACACTCTCTCTGTTAGGTTAGTGGAACTAGACTGATCTGGTGTTCTCTCACACACTCTCTCTGTTAGGTTAGTGGAACTAGACTGATCTGGTGTTCTCTCACACACTCTCACTGTTAGGTTAGTGGAACTAGACTGATCTGGTGTTCTCACACACTCTCACTGTTAGGTTAGTGGAACTAGACTGATCTGGTGTTCTCTCACACACTCTCTCTGTTAGGTTAGTGGAACTAGACTGATCTGGTGTTCTCACACACACTCTCTCTGTTAGGTTAGTGGAACTAGACTGATCTGGTGTTCTCACACTCTCTCTGTTAGGTTAGTGGAACTAGACTGATCTGGTGTTCTCACACACACACTCTCTGTTAGGTTAGTGGAACTAGACTGATCTGGTGTTCTCACACACTCTCTCTGTTATGTTAGTGGATCTAGACTGATCTTGTGTTCTCACACACTCTCTCTGTTAGGTTAGTGGAACTAGACTGATCTGGTGTTCTCACACACACACTCTCTGTTAGGTTAGTGGAACTAGACTGATCTGGTGTTCTCACACACACTCTCTGTTAGGTTAGTGGAACTAGACTGATCTGGTGTTCTCACACACTCTCTGTTAGGTTAGTGGAACTAGACTGATCTGGTGTTCTCACACACACACTCTCTGTTAGGTTAGTGGAACTAGACTGATCTGGTGTTCTCACACACACTCTCTCTGTTAGGTTAGTGGAACTAGACTGATCTGGTGTTTACACACACACTCTCTCTGTTAGGTTAGTGGAACTAGACTGATCTGGTGTTCTCACACACACTCTCTCTGTTAGGTTAGTGGAACTAGACTGATCTGGTGTTCTCACACACTCTCTCTGTTAGGTTTGTGGGACTAGAGTGATCTGGTGTTTTCTCACACACTCTCTGTTAGGTTAGTGGAACTAGACTGATCTGGTGTTCTCACACACACGCTGTTAGCTTAGTGGAACTAGACTGATCTGGTGTTCTCACACACTCTCTCTCTGTTAGGTTAGTGGAACTAGACTGATCTGGTGTTCTCACACACACTCTCTCTGTTAGGTTAGTGGAACTAGACTGATCTGGTGTTTACACACACACTCTCTCTGTTAGGTTAGTGGAACTAGACTGATCTGGTGTTCTCACACACTCTCTCTGTTAGGTTAGTGGAACTAGACTGATCTGGTGTTCTCACACACTCTCTCTCTGTTAGGTTAGTGGAACTAGACTGATCTGGTGTTTACACACACTCTCTCTGTTAGGTTAGTGGAACTAGACTGATCTGGTGTTCTCACACACTCTCACTGTTAGGTTAGTGGAACTAGACTGATCTGGTGTTCTCACACACTCTCACTGTTTGAGAGTTTTATTCTACTAATATATTGTAATTGTGTTATTACATCATTTCTGATTATCTGTTATTAATACTGAACACTGCTACTCGTGTTTACAGTCCAAATGACCACCGACGGATAAATACACTCAACACTTATATGCACAAAGTTGTTGGACACCAAGGTCGTCTATATAACCATCAACCACTGTATAAGAGGTCATGAAGGATGTGGGTGTGTGTGTGTGAATGCGTGTGTGTGTGTGTGTGTGTGTGTGTGTGTGTGTGTGTGTGTGTGTGTGTGTGTGTGTGTGTGTGTGAGGGTGTGTGTGTGAGGGTGTGTGTGTGTGTGTGTGTGTGTGTGTGTGTGGGTTTGTATTTCTGACCTCCTGGGGACCCGTTTCCTGACTTTTACTATCTTTCTGGGGTCTGAGGGTTCTTGTGGGGACCGAAGCCTGGTCCCCATGAGGGGGACTCCCCTTTTTAGGGTTAGGGGTTAGGTTTATAGGTATGGTGTGAATAGAGTTTTAGTTAGTCTTAGGGTTAGTTATAGATCAGTAATGGTTAAGATTAGGAAAAGGGTTTGGGTTAGGTATAAATCTAGTTACTAAAATCAATGGAAGTCAATGGACGGTCCCCATAAGGATACCAAAACACACTTGTGTGTGTGTGTGTGTGTGTGTGTGTGTGTGTGTGTGTGTGTGTGTGTGTGTGTGTGTGTGTGTGTGTGTGTGTGTGTGTGTGTGTGTGTGTGTGTGTGTGTGTGTGTGTGTGTGTGTGTGTGGGTGCATGTTGTACTGCACATGACACAGTAACATATAACTAGTTGTTTTACGTATAATTTTGGGTGGAACATCGAGTAAAGCTCCTTGTGACCTTTCACCTCCTTGTTTTCAGATTTTTTACGAGGGCCTGGAAATACTCTAAAACTTTCAGTGTACTCTTCTTTGTTCCTGGATCTTGGCTGAAGACCAGAGACAGAAAGAGGTTCTGGAGCTGCAGCATCTGAACCGAGAAACAAGCTGCTTGATGAAATCAGCTCAGTGGAGTCAGACAGGTGTTTTCCTGTTTACAGGTGGGTTGGAAACTTACCCTGACCTTTTAATGAATTTTAGGTTAAGCTTTTGTGACAAAGAGACTTTTGCAAACCTAAGAAAATTTTCAGCAGGTGAATGTGTGTGAGTCCATGTACATCACCTGGTTCAGCTCAATATTCTCAGGTGTGTGACCTTTAGGTCCTCTTACACCGCTGAGTGTGGGTGGAGTCTCCCAGGTTGTTTCCTTTCTGCAAAAGAAACTGAACACCAAACAAACGTAGGACGATGAAGGTAGTACAGCAGAAAGATGAAAGACACACAGATGATGGGTGATGGTCTCACCTGCGTCTGTAGCCCAGCAGGACAAACAAAAGACAGCAAAGGATGCAGGCGAGGCCACTGTGAACGCCAACAAGCAGAGCTGACAGAGAACCGTTGGCCTGATCGCAGTTACACCTCTGACCAGCTGAGGGTGACCAAACTGTTAGGTTCATCTGGTTTTACTGGTTTTATAGGTGTCTCCAGTGAGCTCAGTGAAGTTCTTACCTGCTGCAGAAGCTCCTCCCTCAGATAGAGACACCAGACGGCGAGTGGATGGACTGTCTCCGTTCCCATTGAACGCCACCAGCTGGAGCTCATAAACTGCTGCAGCCTCTGTGTGATAAAGCATACACACACCTGGTGGTGATCACCTGAGTGTCACCTCAAAACATTCAGCACATGTGACACCCATGTGTCAGACTTCTTGTCACACCCGTTACAGTCTGATCAGGAGGCATCTAGTCAGCGCTCATACTCACCCAGGTGGGAGATGGTGTGGGTGTTAATATGCCCTGGAAAGGTCTCCTGCCCCTGGACATCTGGGTTGGAGACGCCCCGGTACTCCAGTCTGAAGCCTTCCACCTTCCCCGGTTTACTGGGCAGCTCCCAGTACACCTGCATGGCAGTCTGGTTCAAGACCTTGGTGAAGAAACTGGGAGGACTGGGAACTGTGGGTAAATGCAGAGAGATTGGTTTTAAATCCAGTGTGTTCCACCAGCTCAGGCTCAGCTCATGTGTTCCAGGAGATGTACCTCCACCCAGTGTGGTGGCTGTGATGGTGCTGGACTGCTGGCTGCCTCCCTGAGCTGAGTACGCCTTCAGGTAGATGGAATAAGTGGTGGCGGGTTCCAGGTTGTTGAAGTCGTGTGTGAAGGTGTTTTTATCGACAGCCTCTTGCAACTCAGCACCGTCTGGCTCTGAGAATGTCAGTAAACAGAACACAGGTGAGACAGCAGAGCAGAAGTAGGTTGGAAACTATAGAGTTAAATCAGGATCATAATGTTTGTGTATTTGACAGTAATATTTGAAATTGAAAATATGTAAGCTAAAAACGAAAGTCAACTCTATAGTATGTATGAGTAGGAAACGTGTTCACAAGACCCAAGAAGGATCACACGAAGAGCTGCATCAGGCCTCATTCATGAGGAGGTTAGGTACATGTCAGAGACCAGGTTCAAGGGTAATGTACCTGAGCTGAGGCAGAACTGGGTCAGTTCTACCCAGTATAATTCTTTGAACCTGGTCTGGGAAGAACTAACGGATCAATTGAGTCATTCCAGCAATATTTATGACCTCAGGTCTTCCATCAGGACCCCACCCCCTTACCTCCCAGCTTCCTGATGTGCAGAACGTATCCAATGATCTGCTGACTGATGTGTTGGTCTGGCTGGTCCCAGGTCAGCTGCAAGGTACTAGGGCTGGGTGCAATCGCTTGGAGCCCGGTGGGGGGCTCAGGCAGCTCAGGCCCCTGACTGATTGCGAGACGGGCACTGGCCTGGTTGGTGCCAGCACTGTTCTCAGCAATGCATTGATAGATGGCTTCCTCCTCAGGGGTGATGCGGGTGATGGCGAGTGTCCTGATGGAGAGGCAATTGGAGAAATGTTGTGATGTTTCTGATGACTGGAAATGGACCTTTACTGGTCTTGGGTCTTACGTGTTCTCATTGGTAAGCTTGACGTTGCCACTGGGAGTCAGCACTTTGCCATTCTTCAACCAGATGAGGTGGGGCTCAGGGACACCAGTGGCCATGCAGCTGAAGACTGCGCTGCCCCCAGTAGGTCTGGAAACAGACTGAGGCCACTGCACAAACTCTGGAGGAGCTGCAAAGCAGAAAAGTTAAAAAGTCTGGTGTTTTTACACAAAACGTTAACAAAACATCTATAATTCAAATAAAGAAGTCAAACTGAAAAAAGAGAAACATGTCTGATGTTTTTAATGTGCTTAAAAGTTTCAGTTTAGCTTCTGCTGATGTTCATTTTCTAGTAAGTACGTAAGGTTTATTTCTAAAAGCACCTTTCACAGATATAAAATCACAAGGCACTGTACAAAGATTAATAAAATACAACAAATGAAACATAAAAACAACCCGTCAACAGAAAGCTTTCTTGAAGAATAGTGTCTTCAGTCCCTTTGTAATAGTGTCAATAGAGTCGACCCCACTGAGTGACAGAGACAGGGCATTCCACAGTCTGGAAAGACCGGTCCCCTCGTGTCTTAAAGCGGGTCTTGGGGACTACAAGCAGGTTCTGGGCAGAGGACCACAGAGTCTGGCCAGCGGAGTATGGGGTCAAAAGGTCAGAAATATAGACCGGGGCCTGAACATGCAGAGCTCTGAACGTCAGTACAAGGATTTTGAAGTCTCCTCTATAGACTACTGGAAGCTAATGAAGACCTCTTAAAGTGGGGGTAATATTAGCTCTTTTATCAGCACCAGTCAGATTTTTGGACCTGTTGCAAACGGGACAACTCTTTTTGGCTCAGACAAGAAAACCAACTGTTACAATAGTCTAAACAAGACAACACAAAGGTGTGAATAATCATCTCAAGATCATCTTTGAGTATCAGTGACCTGAGTTTAGAGATGTTTCTCAGATGGTAGAAGCAGTTCTTTGTCAGCTGTTTAGAGTGATGCTCTAAAGATATCTCTTTGTCAAAGAAAACACCAAGATTTCTAAAGCTTGGTTTAATGGAAAAATCACCTAAGTACTGGTGGATCCCTGGAGTGGCATCATCAGGGGTGATCATCAGCACTTTCAATTTTGTCTGAATTTACTTGTAGAGCATTAGTACCTAGCTATTGTTTGATTCGATTGAGGCAAGTCATTAGAGAATTAAATTTCTGAACTTCAGAGGACCTGAAAGAACAATACAGCTGAATATTGTTGGCAAAAAGATGGTAGGAAACATAATCAACAAACCCCCATATTAACTTTCATAAAAGAAGAATGTGAAACAAAAACTGAACCGGGCCCAAGAAAAAAGCCTTGGGGAACTCCAAACAACAATTCAGCAGAGTCGGACAAGATCTGGTTGGCTAAGATACTAAGGACTAATAAATAGGAGGAGAACCAAGCCAGGACAGCACCTGACATCCCAACCAGATCTCGGAGTCTAGTCAACAAGATATTATGATTAACAGTGTCAAACGATGAAGAGAGATCTAACAGGACCAAAACAGTGTATTTTCCCGAGTCTGTGGACATCATAATGTCACTAGACACTTTAAGTAGCGCAGTTTCTGTAGAATGGTGCTTACAAAAAACGGACTGAAATGTTCCGTCACAGCTCCTTTTCTCGTCAGTATTCATCAGCTTCCGCAGTAGAAACCACACCTAGCATGCTGCTGGCAGAAAGCTGTAGCATAAGATGTAGCAAACAGGAAGAGAGAACGTCTGACGTTGCCATGTGCTGCGGGGCAGGAAACAGTATACCTTGCTCTAATAGGCTAGTTTGTTAGCCAATCTGAGTCCAGCAAATTTGAATAATGAATATGAACGAGCTGCTGCTCGAGGCCTGACGGAAGGAGCTGGAACCACCCGAATTTTAATGCAGACAGATTGAAAGGTCTGTTAATCAGTGTTTCCTGACGTTTTCTATATATAAAAAGTTTCATATTACTGGTTAATACTTAAGAAATAACCACAAACTCCTGAAATTTGTATGAAATGACCTCTTTAAGAATATTTATTTTGATATCTTGCTGCAGGTTCATGGAGAGTCACCAAACAAAAATAAGTCACATGATTTTTAGGGTGACAAGAATGTTCGTTTATCTGTTTGGCTGTTTCACATTTAAAAAGCTCTGTGACTGTGGCAACCATTTCCATCAAGCAGCAGGCAGCAGGGACTCACTCAGACTGTGAACACTGTGACTCATTAAAACGTTTCATTGAACCCTGTTTGATTCATTAACATGTTTGTGTAGAAACTTAAGCTTGAACTTGAACTTCTTTGTGTTCATGATTAAATTCCACTTTGAACTCTAACCCCTACACCCCCACAGACAGACAGGTGCTGTCTCGCCTCCGACCACCCTGTCTCCATGGCAACAGAAAGATTTGACTCACACACATCTCAACCACCTCACAATACCTCATAATGTCAACAATGCAAAAGAAAGAGGAGGGGTGGGGTCATGGGTCAAAGAGCATAGGATGGGGGAGGGGGGCAGATCTTTTCTTAATGTGTGTGTGTGTGTGGGGGGGGGGGTATTATAAGAGAAATAAAGTAGATTTATTAAGAGACAACAGCCAAACTCAGGTCAATGCTGGACCATGAGTCCCACTCCCTTACCTTACCTTACCTTACCTTACCTTACTGTGCTGACCTTTGATTTTCTACATTTAATTTTAATTCATCGCTTGAAATATCAGATCCTATAAAATCTTAGCCTTGCGCTGCAAGATGGATTGTCGCGAGATTTGGAGTTTTTCAAACCCACAAAAATCCGTCTTGTACTGCTTGTTGGAGATTTTAAGGTTTTACAATGTTAATAAAAGCTCACAGGTCATGCTGCAGGAGTAAGTGAACTGAAAGAGACCTGGCCTGAATTAACACTTTTGTGTTTGTCTTGGAAACCAGTTGGTTTACGACCTGTGACTGTTGTTCATCCAATTATGTGTTTGTTTACTACACTCTGACTTCATTATCTGACCCACACTTGTTTCCCTTCCTTGCTTCCTCCAGATGGGAGGTGTCTTTGTGAATAAAAAGGCAATGCAGAGGTGAACACATCAGAATCGTCTCAACACCTTGGTTGTGGGTTCTCCTTTGCAAAGCTCATTGAAACCATACCTCTGTGTCTGACTGATGGTCTTTTTGATAGTTATTTAACTTAGGGGTATTAAAATATCCTGACAGCGCTCCATTGAAAATCCTCTATTTTGGGCCAAAAAATTATCAGACCAATCATGTGTTAGCATTGTGCTTTGGGGCGGGTGTTCAGATATGATTGACAGGTAAAGTAAAACAAACATGGCTGCTGGTGGATGTACACATAGATGCATCTATTGAATCTGTTTTAGGACTAGAGACGATTTCTTCATTGAAAAATGATCAAAGGTAAAAACTTTGTGTATTTCTTAGTGGTAACGATGTGTGTGTTTTACTCCTGACTGGATTTACAAGAACTTGATTTACTGTGATTGGCTAAAGACAAATCATCAAAGACAGACACTTGCTGGCTCCTCCAATCAGCTTAAAATATAATACCAGATGTCCCTCCCTTTTATAGACAGTCTCAAATGGAATGGTTCCAGATGTATATGTGTCCCCAACTTGACAAGAGGTGGAGCTACACATAGATCTGGCAGAGCCAGGTTAATAAAATCTGTTGTAAACAAGAAAATTCAGACCTGCTGATGATCAATAGACCAATCGGGACACAAGCGTCACATTTCAGTATATAAATTTTTATTTTCACACATTTCTGTCTTTTATTGTGAAGGCAAACAGGAAGAATTTTCTGACTTTTATTCTTAAAGGGGGGGTATTATGCTTTTTTCAGACACACAGTGCCACTCTATAGCATACTCCAATGACTATGTTACCTTAAGTTGATCTGTAAAAGCTGTAAATAGAAAAAACTACCTTTAAGAAATTTGCCCTCGCATCATGGCCGCTCCAAACACCTCGATATTGGCCTCTGTCTCTTTAAGACCTTCCGACACTCCCCCTTCAGCACGCTGAAGAAACGCTAACAACAAAACAACGTGACAACGCGGAACATCGACTTCACGCCAAACATAACAACACAAAAGCCAGCTACAGTGCACCGATTGCAGGACAGGTTAAGCTAAGAAACGCTAACAACAAAACAACGTGACAACGCGGAACATCGACTTCACGCCAAACATAACAACACAAAAGCCAGCTACAGTGCACCGATTGCAGGACAGGTTAAGCTAAGAAACGCTAACAACAAAACAATGCGACAGCAGTTGAACTTACCGGTGCTGGCTGCAAAGACTTTCTCCTGAGAGTGGAAACTACATTATCTTTAAATTAAAGCTTAGTTACTAATCCACTGTCAAATAAACTTTTATTTTGAAAACAATCCTCGTTAAAGTGCCTGGCACAAATGAAACAGATCTTTTTCGGAGGAGGGTGGCTTCCATAAATGAAGTCCAACCATTTCTGACGAACAGTCTCATTCTTTGGAAGACTAAAAAGAGGGCAGCCGTCTTGACATCCAAAGATACATTTCTTCCATGATGGCATTTTGGAGTTATGAAAAGCGCCCAGAAAAGTTGTCAGTAGATAAGCTCAGGAAAGGTGCACTCTCGCAGTTCCACCAGGTGTTTGCTAATTGCTGCTACCGCTGCTCTGCCTGCGTTACACACGGGGGAGGGGTGCTCTCCTGTGAGGGGAGCAGTGGGCATGAGCTTGGCAGGTAACAAAATATCGGGGGCGTTTCAAGGAGAAATGGGCGTTTCTGGGAGGAATCAGGCAAACAGCTTTCAAAATGGCTGCCATGAGAGTGTCTAAAGATTACTCAAACATACATAAATGAGCTAAAGAAACATTTCAGGCATGATTTTAATGAGGGAACGACATGATAACATGATGTAAAGCTTGAAAAAGTCAATTTTGCATAATACCCCCCCTTTAAGACAACTTGAATTAAAGACTGGATATGGAACGTGAACACCACAGCACCATCTAGTGTCTGGATGTTGTAGTTGCAACAATAGAAGACTGTTCCCAGCTGTCAGGATGCAGGTTTAACATTTCACGTGTGTTTTGATGCCATGAAAATGTTTATTTGGGTCCATCTATTGTAGCTTCAGCTGAACTGGTTTTTGATCTTCTCTGGTCGCTCCTCTTCTGAAAAGAATAATGAAATCTCCGGGGCTCTAAAGCAGCTGCTTGACCTGCTGACTCCGCCCCCCTCCACAGTACCCGCCTCGGACTGTTTAGGCAACCTGCAATGGCACTTCTATTGGCTGGTAGATGTAAACATAATACCAACGTCAGAATAATTAATACACTCCTCTAAACACCCTGTGGAGGTATTATGTTGTTAAATATGTATATAGATTTTTATGAAAATGTTCCATATTCAGCCTTTAATCTGTAACATTTACTGATTAGACTGCCACAAACAAAAACAAACTTTGGCCAGCTTAGATTTTATGTAAATGATTATTTATATTAGTCTCAATCTGTGTTGTATTTGTTCCAGCTCAAATGTTTAAAGATAACTCACTAAAGTTTACTTACTGGTTTCAGTAAGTAAATCAATAAACATCAAAGCAAATGTTTCCAGTTTCAGTTTAAACAGAATATTTCCTTTACTGAAATGTTTGGATCAGTAAGCACCAACGTGAGAACACAGCGTGTATGACAGATGGGGATTCTGTGGGAATAAAGTCCTCATTGTGAAGTGGAACTGTTCTCATGCTAATTAATATTCTAATGAAGTGCAACCTTTGACCTCTGACCTCTGTCTGAGCCAAGAAGACAACTAAAACTAAACTCACTGACAAAACTACAGCTGAGACATTTCATCAGTAAAAACATTCACCTGCATTTATAAGTCCTGGATCTGAAGGAGGTGGAAGAAAAGGAGGTGGAGCAGGTGGAGGAGGTGGAGGAGGTAGAGGAGGTGAAGGAGGTGGAGGAGGTGGAGGAGGTAGAGGAGGTGGAGGAAGGGAAGGAGGTGGAGGAAGGGAAGGAGGTAGAGGAGGTGGAGGAGGTGAAGGAGGTGGAGGAGGTAGAGGAGGTGGAGGAGGTAAAGGAGGTGGAGGAGGTGAAGGAGGTGGAGGAGGTGGAGGAGGTGGAGGAGGTGGAGGAGGTGGAGGAGGTGAAGGAGGTGGAAGAAAAGGAGGAGGAGGAGGTGAAAGAAGTAGAGGAGGTGGAGGAGGTGAAAGAAGTAGAGGAGGTGAAGGAGGTGGAAGAAGGGGGTGAAGGAGGTGAAGGAGGTGAAGGAAGTAGAGGAGGTTGAAGAGGTGAAAGAAGTAGAGGAGGTGAAGGAGGTGAAGGAGGTGGAGGAAGTAGATGAGGTGAAGGAGGTGAAGGAGGTGAAGGAAGTAGAGGAGGTTGAAGAGGTGAAAGAAGTAGAGGAGGTAAAGGAGGTGGAAGAAAAGGAGGTGGAGGAGGTGAAGGAGGTGGAGGAGGTGAAAGAAGTAGAGGAGGTGAAGGAGGTGGAAGAAAAGGAGGTGGAGGAGGTGGAAGAAGTAGAGGAGGTGAAGGAGGTGGAAGAAAAGGAGGTGAAGGAGGTGGAGGAAGTGGAGGAGGTGAAGGAAGTAGATGAAGTGGAAGGGGGAAGAGGAGGTGAAGGAGGTGGAGGAAGTGGAGGAGGTGAAGGAGGTGGAGGAAGTGGAGGAGGTGAAGGAGGTGGAGGAGGTGGAGGAGGTGGAGGAGGTAGAGGAGGTGGAGGAAGTAGAGGAGGTGGAGGAAGTGGATGAGGTGAAGGAGGTGGAGGAGGTGGAGGAAGTAGAGGATGTGGAGGATGTGGAGGAGGTGAAGGAGGTGAAGGAGGGGGAGGAAGTAGAGGAGGTGAAGGAGGTGAAGGAGGTGGAGGAGGTGGAGGAGGTGGAGGAGGTGGAGGAGGTGGAGGAGGTGGAGGAGGTGGAGGAGGTGGAGGATGTGGAGGAGGTGAAGGAGGTGAAGGAGGTGGAGGATGTGGAGGAGGTGGAGGAGGTGAAGGAGGTGGAGGAGGAGGAGGAAGTAGAGGAGGTGGAGGAGGTGAAAGAAGTAGAGGAGGTGAAGGAGGTGGAAGAAAAGGAGGTGAAGGAGGTGAAGGAGGTGGAGGAAGTAGAGGAAGTGGAGGAAGTAGAGGAGGTGGAGGAAGTGGATGAGGTGAAGGAGGTGGAGGAGGTGGAGGAAGTAGAGGATGTGGAGGAGGTGAAGGAGGTGAAGGAGGTGGAGGAAGTAGAGGATGTGGAGGATGTGGAGGAGGTGAAGGAGGTGAAGGAGGTGGAGGAAGTAGAGGAGGTGAAGGAAGTAGAGGAGGTGAAGGAGGTGGAGGAAGTGGATGAGGTGAAGGAGGTGGAGGAGGTGAAAGAAGTAGAGGAGGTGAAGGAGGTGGAAGAAAAGGAGGTGGAGGAGGTGGAGGAAGTAGAGGAGGTTGAGGAGGTGAAAGAAGTAGAGGAGGTGAAGGAGGTGGAAGAAAAGGAGGTGAAGGAGGTGAAGGAGGTGGAGGAAGTAGAGGAGGTGAAGGAGGTGGAGGAAGTAGAGGAGGTGAAGGAGGTGAAGGAGGTGGAGGAAGTAGAGGAGGTGAAGGAGGTGGAGGAAGTAGAGGAGGTGGAGGAAGTAGAGGAGGTGAAGGAAGTAAAGGAGGTGGAGGAAGTAGAGGAGGTGGAGGAAGTGGATGAGGTGAAGGAGGTGGAGGAGGTGGAGGAAGGAGAGGAGGTGGAGGAGGTGAAGGAGGTGGAGGAGGTCAAGGAAGTGGAGGAAGTGGATGAGGTGAAGGAGGTGGAGGAAGTAGAGGAGGTGAAGGAAGTGAAGGAGGTGGAGGAAGGAGAGGAGGTGAAGGAGGTGGAGGAAGTAGAGGAGGTGAAGGAAGTAGAGGAAGTAGAGGATGTGGAGGAGGTGAAGGAGGTGAAGGAGGTGGAGGAAGTAGAGGATGTGGAGGATGTGGAGGAGGTGAAGGAGGTGAAGGAGGTGGAGGAAGTAGAGGATGTGGAGGAGGTGAAGGAGGTGGAGGAAGTGGAGGAGGTGAAGGAGGTGGAGGAGGTGGAGGAGGTGGAGGAAGTGGAGGAGGTGAAGGAGGTGGAGGAAGTAGAGGAGGTGAAGGAGGTGGAGGAAGTGGATGAGGTGAAGGAGGTGGAGGAGGTGGAGGAAGTAGAGGAGGTGAAGGAAGTAGAGGAGGTGAAGGAGGTGGAGGAGGTGGAGGAGGTCAAGGAAGTGGAGGAAGTGGATGAGGTGAAGGAGGTGGAGGAAGTAGAGGAGGTGAAGGAGGTGGAGGAAGTAGAGGAGGTGAAGGAGGTGAAGGAAGTAGAGGAGGTGAAGGAGGTGAAGGAGGTGAAGGAAGTAGAGGAGGTGAAGGAGGTGAAGGAGGTGGAGGAAGTAGAGGAGGTGAAGGAAGTGGAGGAGGTGAAGGAGGTGGAGGAGGTGGAGGAAGTAGAGGATGTGGAGGATGTGGAGGAGGTGAAGGAGGTGAAGGAGGTGGAGGAAGTAGAGGATGTGGAGGAGGTGAAGGAGGTGAAGGAGGTGGAGGAAGTAGAGGATGTGGAGGATGTGGAGGAGGTGAAGGAGGTGGAGGAGGTGGAGGATGTGGAGGATGTGGAGGAGGTGAAGGAGGTGAAGGAGGTGGAGGAAGTGGAGGAAGTGGAGGAGGTGAAGGAGGTGAAGGAGGTGGAGGAAGTAGAGGATGTGGAGGAGGTGAAGGAGGTGGAGGAAGTAGATGAGGTGGAGGAGGTGAAGGAGGTGGAGGAAGTAGAGGAGGTGAAGGAAGTAGAGGAGGTGAAGGAGGTGGAGGAAGTAGAGGAGGTGAAGGAAGTAGAGGAGGTGAAGGAGGTGGAGGAAGTGGATGAGGTGAAGGAGGTGGAGGAGGTGGAGGAGGTGGAGGAAGTAGAGGAGGTGGAGGAAGTGGAGGAGGTGGAGGAAGTAGAGGAGGTGGAGGAAGTAGAGGAGGTGGAGGAAGGAGAGGAGGTGGAGGAGGTGGAGGAGGTGGAGGAAGTAGAGGAGGTGAAGGAAGTAGAGGAGGTGAAGGAGGTGGAGGAAGTAGAGGAGGTGAAGGAGGTGGAGGAAGTAGAGGAGGTGAAGGAGGTGGAGGAAGTAGATGAGGGGAAGGAGGTGGAGGAAGTAGAGGAGGTGAAGGAGGTGGAGGAAGTGGAGGAGGTGAAGGAGGTGGAGGAGGTCAAGGAAGTGGAGGAAGTGGATGAGGTGAAGGAGGTGGAGGAAGTAGAGGAGGTGAAGGAAGTAGAGGAGGTGAAGGAGGTGAAGGAGGTGGAGGAAGTAGATGAGGTGAAGGAGGTGAAGGAAGTAGAGGAGGTGAAGGAAGTAGAGGAGGTGAAGGAGGTGGAGGAAGTGGATGAGGTGGAGGAGGGGGAGGAGGTGGAGGAGGAGGAGGAGGTGGAGGAGGTGAAGGAAGTGGAGGAAGTAGAGGATGTGGAGGAGGTGAAGGAGGTGAAGGAGGTGGAGGAAGTAGAGGAGGTGAAGGAGGTAGAGGAGGTGAAGGAGGTGGAGGAGGTGAAGGAGGTGAAGGAGGTGGAGGAGGTGGAGGAGGGGAAGGAAGTGAAGGAGGTGGAGGAAGTAGAGGAAGTAGAGGAGGTGAAGGAGGTGAAGGAGGTGGAGGAAGTAGAGGAGGTGAAGGAAGTAGAGGAGGTGAAGGAGGTGAAGGAGGTGAAGGAGGTGGAGGAAGTAGAGGAGGTGAAGGAGGTAGAGGAGGTGAAGGAGGTGGAGGAGGTGGAGGAGGTCAAGGAAGTGGAGGAAGTGGATGAGGTGAAGGAGGTGGAGGAAGTAGAGGAGGTGAAGGAGGTGGAGGAAGTAGAGGAGGTGAAGGAGGTGGAGGAAGTGGAGGAGGTGGAGGAGGTGGAGGAAGTAGAGGAGGTGAAGGAGGTGGAGGAAGTAGATGAGGTGAAGGAAGTGGAGGAGGTGGAGGAGGTGGAGGAAGTAGAGGAGGTGAAGGAAGTGGATGAGGTGAAGGAGGTGGAGGAAGTAGAGGAGGTGAAGGAGGTGGAGGAGGTGGAGGAGGTCAAGGAAGTGGAGGAAGTGGATGAGGTGAAGGAGGTGGAGGAAGTAGAGGAGGTGAAGGAGGTGGAGGAGGTGGAGGAGGTGGAGGAAGAAGAGGAGGTGAAGGAGGGGAAGGAGGTGAAGGAGGTGGAGGAAGTAGAGGAGGTGAAGGAAGTAGAGGAGGAAAAGGAGGTGAAGGAGGTGAAGGAGGTGGAGGAAGTAGATGAAGTGGAAGGGGGAAGAGGAGGTGAAGGAGGTGGAGGAAGTGGAGGAGGTGAAGGAGGTGGAGGAGGTAGAGGAGGTGGAGGAAGTAGAGGAGGTGGAGGAAGTAGAGGAAGTGAAGGAGGTGGAGGAGGTGAAGGAGGTGAAGGAAGTAGAGGAGGTGAAGGAGGTGGAGGAGGTGGAGGAGGTGGAGGAAGTGGAGGAGGTGAAGGAGGTGGAGGAAGTAGAGGAGGTGGAGGAAGTGGATGAGGTGAAGGAGGTGGAGGAGGTGGAGGAAGTAGAGGATGTGGAGGATGTGGAGGAGGTGAAGGAGGTGAAGGAGGTGGAGGAAGTGGAGGAGGTGAAGGAGGTGAAGGAGGTGAAGGAAGTAGAGGAGGTGAAGAGGTGAAGGAGGTGGAGGAAGTAGAGGAGGTGAAGGAGGTGGAGGAAGTAGAGGAGGTGAAGGAGGTGGAGGAAGTAGAGGAAGTGGAGGAGGTGGAGGAAGGAGAGGAGGTGAAGGAGGTGGAGGAGGTAGAGGAGGTGGAGGAAGTGGATGAGGTGAAGGAGGAGGAGGAGGTGGAGGAAGGAGAGGAGGTGGAGGAGGTGGAGGAAGTAGAGGAGGTGAAGGAGGTGGAGGAGGTGGAGGAAGTAGATGAGGTGAAGGAGGTGAAGGAGGTGAAGGAAGTAGAGGAGGTTGAAGAGGTGAAAGAAGTAGAGGAGGTGAAGGAGGTGAAGGAGGTGGAGGAAGTGGAGGAGGTGGAGGAGGTGAAGGAGGTGGAGGAAGTAGAGGAGGTGGAGGAGGTGAAGGAGGGGGAGGAGGTGGAGGAGGTGGAGGAAGTAGAGGAGGTGGGGAAGTGGAGGAGGTGGAGGAAGTAGAGGAGGTGGAGGAAGTAGAGGAGGTGGAGGAAGTGGATGAGGTGAAGGAGGTGGAGGAGGTGGAGGAAGTAGAGGATGTGGAGGATGTGGAGGGGTGAAGGAGGTGAAGGAGGTGAAGGAGGTAGAGGAGGTGGAGGAGGAGGAGGAGGTGAAGGAGGTGGAGGAGGTGGAGGAGGTGGAGGAAGTGGAGGAGGTGGAGGAGGTGGAGGAAGTGGAGGAGGTGAAGGAGGTGGAGGAAGTGGAGGAGGTGAAGGAGGTGGAGGAGGTAGAGGAGGTGGAGGAGGTGGAGGAAGTAGAGGAGGTGAAGGAAGTGGAGGAGGTGGAGGAGGTGGAGGAGGTGGAGGAAGTAGAGGAGGTGAAGGAAGTGGAGGAGGTGGAAGAGGTGAAGGAGGTGGAGGAAGTAGATGAGGTGAAGGAGGTGAAGGAGGTGGAGGAAGTAGAGGAGGTGAAGGAAGTAGAGGAGGTGAAGGAGGTGAAGAAAAGGAGGTGGAGGAGGTGGAAGAAGTAGAGGAGGTGGAGGAGGTGAAAGAAGTAGAGGAGGTGAAGGAGGTGGAAGAAAAGGAGGTGAAGGAGGTGAAGGAGGTGGAGGAAGTAGATGAAGTGGAAGGGGGAAGAGGAGGTGAAGGAGGTGGAGGAAGTGGAGGAGGTGAAGGAGGTGGAGGAAGTGGAGGAGGTGAAGGAGGTGGAGGAGGTCAAGGAAGTGGAGGAAGTGGATGAGGTGAAGGAGGTGGAGGAAGTAGAGGAGGTGAAGGAGGTGGAGGAAGTAGAGGAGGTGGAGGAAGTAAAGGAGGTGAAGGAGGTGAAGGAGGTGAAGGAGGTGGAGGAAGTAGAGGAGGTGAAGGAAGTAGAGGAGGTGAAGGAGGGGGAGGAGGTGGAGGAAGTGGAGGAGGGGAGGAAGGAGAGGAGGTGGAGGAGGTGGAGGAAGTAGAGGAGGTGAAGGAAGTAGAGGAGGTGAAGGAGGTGAAGGAGGTGGAGGAAGTAGAGGAGGTGAAGGAGGTGAAGGAGGTGGAGGAAGTAGAGGAGGTGAAGGAAGTAGAGGAGGTGAAGGAGGTGGAGGAGGTGGAGGAGGTCAAAGAAGTAGAGGAGGTGAAGGAGGTGGAAGAAAAGGAGGTGGAGGAGGTGGAAGAAGTAGAGGAGGTGGAGGAGGTGAAAGAAGTAGAGGAGGTGAAGGAGGTGGAAGAAAAGGAGGTGAAGGAGGTGAAGGAGGTGGAGGAAGTAGATGAAGTGGAAGGGGGAAGAGGAGGTGAAGGAGGTGGAGGAAGTGGAGGAGGTGAAGGAGGTGGAGGAAGTGGAGGAGGTGAAGGAGGTGGAGGAGGTGGAGGAGGTGGAGGAAGTGGAGGAGGTGAAGGAGGTGGAGGAAGTAGAGGAGGTGAAGGAGGTGGAGGAAGTAGAGGAGGTGAAGGAGGTGGAGGAAGTAGATGAGGTGAAGGAGGTGAAGGAGGTGGAGGAAGTAGAGGAGGTGAAGGAAGTAGAGGAGGTTGAAGAGGTGAAGGAGGTGGAGGAAGTAGATGAGGTGAAGGAGGTGAAGGAGGTGAAGGAAGTAGAGGAGGTTGAAGAGGTGAAAGAAGTAGAGGAGGTGAAGGAGGTGGAAGAAAAGGAGGTGGAGGAGGTGGAAGAAGTAGAGGAGGTGAAGGAGGTGGAAGAAAAGGAGGTGGAGGAGGTGAAGGAAGTGGAGGAAGTGGAGGAGGTGAAGGAAGTGGAGGAAGTGGAGGAGGTGAAGGAGGTGGAGGAGGTGAAAGAAGTAGAGGAGGTGAAGGAGGTGGAGGAGAAGGAGGTGGAGGAGGTGGAGGAAGTAGAGGAGGTGAAGGAGGTGGAAGAAGTAGATGAGGTGAAGGAGGTGAAGGAGGTGGAGGAAGTAGAGGAGGTGAAGGAAGTAGAGGAGGTGAAGGAGGTGAAGGAGGTGAAGGAAGTAGAGGAGGTGAAGGAGGTGAAGGAGGTGGAGGAAGTAGAGGAGGTGAAGGAAGTAGAGGAGGTGAAGGAGGTGAAGGAGGTGAAGGAGGTGGAGGAAGTAGAGGAGGTGAAGGAAGTAGAGGAGGTGAAGGAGGTGGAGGAGGTGGAGGAGGTCAAGGAAGTGGAGGAAGTGGATGAGGTGAAGGAGGTGGAGGAAGTAAAGGAGGTGAAGGAGGTGGAGGAAGTAGAGGAGGTGGAGGAGGGGAGGAAGTAGAGGAGGTGGAGGAAGTAGAGGAGGTGGAGGAAGTAGAGGAGGTGGAGGAAGTGGAGGAGGTGAAGGAGGTGGAGGAGGTGGAGGAAGTAGAGGAGGTGAAGGAAGTAGAGGAGGTTGAAGAGGTGAAGGAGGTGGAGGAAGTGGAGGAGGTGAAGGAGGTGGAGGAAGTGGAGGAGGTGAAGGAGGTAGAGGAGGTGGAGGAGGTGGAGGAAGTGGATGAGGTGAAGGAGGTGGAGGAGGTGGAGGAGGTGGAGGAAGTAGAGGAGGTGGAGGAAGTGGAGGAGGTGAAGGAGGTGGAGGAAGTAGAGGAGGTGAAGGAAGTAGAGGAGGTGAAGGAGGTAGAGGAGGTGGAGGAGGTGGAGGAAGGGGAGGAGGTGGAGGAGGTGGAGGAGGTGGAGGAGGTGAAGGAAGTAGAGGAGGTGGAGGAAGTGGAGGAGGTGGAGGAAGTAGAGGAGGTGGAGGAAGTAGAGGAGGTGGAGGAAGTGGATGAGGTGAAGGAGGTGGAGGAGGTGAAAGAAGTAGAGGAGGTGAAGGAGGTGGAAGAAGAGGAGGTGGAGGAGGTGGAAGAAGGAGAGGAGGTGGAGGAGGTGGAGGAAGTGGATGAGGTGGAGGAGGTGGAGGAGGTGGAGGAGGTGGAGGAAGTAGAGGAGGTGAAGGAAGTGGAGGAGGTGGAAGAGGTGAAGGAGGTGGAGGAAGTAGATGAGGTGAAGGAGGTGAAGGAGGTGAAGGAAGTAGAGGAGGTTGAAGAGGTGAAAGAAGTAGAGGAGGTAAAGGAGGTGGAAGAAAAGGAGGTGGAGGAGGTGAAGGAGGTGGAGGAAGTAGAGGAGGTGAAGGAGGTGGAGGAAGTAGATGAGGTGAAGGAGGTGAAGGAGGTGGAGGAAGTAGAGGAGGTGAAGGAAGTAGAGGAGGTGAAGGAGGTGGAGGAAGTGGATGAGGTGAAGGAGGTGGAGGAGGTGAAGGAGGTGGAGGAAGTGGAGGAGGTGAAGGAAGAGGAGGAGGTGAAGAGGTGAAGGAGGTGGAGGAAGTAGATGAGGTGAAGGAGGTGAAGGAGGTGAAGGAAGTAGAGGAGGTTGAAGAGGTGAAAGAAGTAGAGGAGGTAAAGGAGGTGGAAGAAAAGGAGGTGGAGGAGGTGAAGGAGGTGGAGGAGGAGAGGAGGTGGAGGAGGTGGAGGAGGTGGAGGAAGTGGAGGAGGTGGAGGAAGTAGAGGAGGTGGAGGAAGTGGATGAGGTGAGGAGGTGAAGGAGGTGAAGGAAGTGGAGGAGGTGAAGGAGGTGAAGGAGGTGGAGGAAGTAGAGGAGGTGAAGGAAGTAGAGGAGGTGAAGGAGGTGGAAGAAAAGGAGGTGGAGGAGGTGAAAGAAGTAGAGGAGGTGAAGGAGGTGGAAGAAAAGGAGGTGGAGGAGGTGGAAGAAGTAGAGGAGGTGGAGGAGGTGGAGGAGGGGGGGGAGGGGAGGAAGTGGAGGAGGTGAGGAGGTGGAGGAGGTGGAGGAGGTGGAGGAGGTGGAGGAAGTGGAGGAGGTGAAGGAGGTGGAGGAGGTGGAGGAGGTGGAGGAAGTGGATGAGGTGAAGGAGGTGGAGGAAGTAGAGGAGGTGAAGGAGGTGGAGGAAGTAGAGGAGGTGGAGGAAGTAGAGGAGGTGAAGGAGGTGAAGGAGGTGGAGGAAGTAGAGGAGGTGAAGGAGGTGAAGGAGGTGGAGGAAGTAGAGGAGGTGAAGGAGGTGGAGGAAGTAGAGGAGGTGAAGGAGGTGGAGGAAGTAGAGGAGGTGAAGGAGGTGGAGGAAGTAGATGAGGTGAAGGAGGTGAAGGAGGTGAAGGAAGTAGAGGAGGTTGAAGAGGTGAAAGAAGTAGAGGAGGTGAAGGAGGTGAAGGAGGTGGAGGAAGTAGAGGAGGTGAAGGAAGTAGAGGAGGTTGAAGAGGTGAAGGAGGTGGAGGAAGTAGATGAGGTGAAGGAGGTGGAGGAGGTGGAGGAGGTGAAGGAGGTGGAGGAAGGAGAGGAGGTGGAGGAGGTGGAGGAGGTGGAGGAGGTGGAAGAAGTAGAGGAGGTGAGGAGGAGGAAGAAAAGGAGGTGGAGGAGGTGGAGGAAGTAGAGGAGGTGAAGGAGGTGGAAGAAATAGAGGAGGTGGAGGAGGTGAAAGAAGTAGAGGAGGTGAAGGAGGTGAAGGAGGTGGAGGAAGTAGAGGAGGTGAAGGAGGTGAAGGAGGTGGAGGAAGT
>SSNP01000213.1:413043-490697 GCA_006937955.1 Pachypanchax playfairii | reverse complement strand
CACACACACACACACACACTCCACCCGACACACACACCCCCAAAACAAAAAATCCTAACACCCAACATACCAAAGCCTGCAGCTGTCGGACCCCCAGAACCCCCCAGACCTACAGCTGCTCTCTAGACTTTTGTTTCTGTTGATAAACCTTCATTCAGATTCAAGTTCAGAACAAAAGAGTCTGAACTTGAACCTGAACAACATAAACCAGAACCAGAGTCTCTCCAATCAGCAGGAAGGAACTCTGTTTTATAAACTCATCCAAAGTTTTACGGAAACTGAACAGAACCGTCAGTGACCCAGTCTGACACAGACCACAGCTGGTTCTGTTCTGACTCATTTGTCTCAATATAAATCCAAGTCACATTTTTTTTTATTTCATGGTTCTGATTGATCACATGGTTCCGACTGATCACATGGTTCTGACTGATCACATGGTTCTGATTGATCACATGGTTCCGACTGATCACATGGTTCCGATTGATCACATGGTTCTGATTGATCACATGGTTCCGACTGATCACATGGTTCCGACTGATCACATGGTTCTGATTGATCACATGGTTCTGATTGATCACATGGTTCCGACTGATCACATGGTTCTGACTGATCACATGGTTCTGATTGATCACATGGTTCCGACTGATCACATGGTTCTGATTGATCACATGGTTCTGATTGATCACATGGTTCCAACTGATCACATGGTTCCGACTGATCACATGGTTCTGATTGATCACATGGTTCCGACTGATCACATGGTTCCGACTGATCACATGGTTCTGATTGATCACATGGTTCCGACTGATCACATGGTTCTGATTTAGACAGTTAGCATCTCTATGGACACTCTGAAGAAACTTGAGTGTTTGTTGAATGTTTGACAGGAAATTGGACGTCCTTGTCTTGGTGTCTCTACAGAACAGAGACATGAGGAGAACTATGAAGAAGAGGACAGATGGGGAGAATCTGTCTGTCCATCTGGGGGATTGCAGGTCTGCTGATAGACTGTCAGATATCTTGGAATCAGAATTAGGCTGGCTGCCTCCCATCTGGGTTCTAAGTGGGGGGGGGGGGGGGGGGGGGGTTATTAACACCAGGAGCAGACAGTCAACCCCCCAACCTAGACCTGCCCCCTAAACAAGCAGCCCCTCAGCCCTGCAGACGGGGCCCCTGAAGGTCATGAGACTAACTCTCAGTGTGTGGTGTGAGGTCACACCCTAACCATGAACTTCATGGTCCCCCCCCAGCAGGACACATGTCTCTGTCTGTTCCTCTGCTGCTGCTGACGACTTCCTGTTAGATTCATGAGACATGATCTTCACACCATGTGATCAGTAACCTAATCACAGATCAATAACCCATAAGAGAGAGAGACTGAGTTGAAATCACATCATTTAAGATGAACAGCCATACTCACACCACCAGGTGTGTTAGCCTCACCTGGACTGTTCCTGAACACAACACACAGGTAAGAGATTACCCTCGAACCAGCAGAAGTTACAACACCAGTTTGGACTTAAGACATGAGACAGATTACTGTAAAAACAAAGAGGAAGACCAGAAAGAGAAGAAATGAAGTGGAGAAAAACTAAAGAATAAAATGGAAGAGGATGGAATCAGAGAGGCGGGAAGAATAAAATACACATTCTTAAAAATTCAGAAAAAAGTAACAGAGAAAGAGTGATGAATAAAACAGAGGCAGAAAAATCAAACTAGTAAAGATGAGAGGATGAAGAGAAGTAAAAAAAACTAAATAAATGAAACAAGCAACCCAAAATAAAACATGGAAAAGATGAACAGAAAAATAAAAGAAGAGAAATAAAAGAATTCATGCAGATTTCAGAGGGCAGCACCAAAGAACAAATGGTAAAAAAATGTAAAAGAAAACAGAAGCAGGAAACAACAAAATAAAAGCACATTTTGAACATTAGATCATGTTTCATGTTCTGAACACACACATTAAAGCTGAAGGAATAAAAACTGAATCAAACCTGAGATACAGAGCAGCATCAGCATCAGCATCAGCATCCAGCTCCGCTTCATCTTTATGGTCCACGTTAAATCCAGAAAATCCTAAACATAAATCTGTTCTTCTTCTCTTCACATAAAATCAGCTCGTTGGTTCTGGTTTTCTCCCGTTAGTTCATTTTTCAAACTGAAGTTCTTCTCCAAACTGAACCTTGAAAACAAAAAGACAGGGGCGGGGTCTCTCTGGGGGGGTGGGATGGGGGTGACACTGACCCTGTGGGGATGAAGGGTCAGAGGTCAAAGCAAAGCTGCTGGAGAAGAACGAGGGGGAGAAATGAAAAAAGGAAGAAGGAAAGAGAAAGAAAGGTTGTTTTCCACTAATGAACGAGACTTTTTCTTTTGTTTTTTTAATTGATCAACATGTTGGTTAAAGTGCTAACCTCCAAGTCCAAACACAAAGTAGTTTCTAATATTCTTGTTTATATGTCTGTACTTTTTTTTGGCAATTTAGTGCATTTGTAATCAAATCTTAAAGGTCTTATATCATGTAAAATCAGCCTTTTGTTATTTCCTCATTAAACCTTCCGAGTGGTTTTTGGCTGTGCAGAAGAGGACCTGGAGGAAAACAAGTTCATCTAGAAATTTAAGGAAAAACTCAAGAACTATAATAAATCAATTAAACATAAAGGAACGCTCATTTATCAAACCTGATATCCATCAATAAAAACAACCCCAAACTGATTTTTAAAACAATTAAGCTTTTAACAAACACAGATTTTAATGAGTCCTCACATCACTGACTATTTCAGTAATAAGATCAATGCTATTAGATCCAACTTTTTACCTCAACAAATACTTGATTTTATTATATCTGCAGCATTGTTTTTACCTGAGGAAACACTGGACAGGTTGGTTCTGGTTGATGCAGAGATACTTAGCCCAGTTTTCTCTCAGCTAAAACCAACAACCTGCTTTTTAGATCCAGTTTCCACATCACTCTGAAACTTTTAGTCATTATTCTCTTCAGACGGGTGTTTTTCCTCCTGCGCTGGTGAGGCCTCTTATGAAGAAGAGTCATTTAGATCCAAACATTCTTGATAACTATCACCCATATCCAACTTACCATTTTTAAGTAAAATTCTAGAAAAAGCTGTTTTTATGCAGTTATGTGTTTTTAAAAAAAAAAAAAACACAGAAAATTCAATTTTTATGCTGATGATACTCAATTATATTAATCAATGAAACCTGATGAATCCAGTCAGTTAGTTAGATTACAAGTTCGTCTTAATGATCTTGGATGAAACTTAATTTTCTGTTCTTAAACTCAGACAGAGGTTCTGATCCTGGTTCTGGTTTTTGGACCTGAGAACCTTATAGGAACAAGTTGTGTAGTCAGTCATCAACGTTGGATGGCATTAATTTATCCTCCAACAAGAAGGTAAAGAACCTGGGTGTTATCTTTGACCAGGACATGTCCTTTAGTTCTCATATAAAACATGTTACCATGACGACCTACTTCCACCTGCGTAATGTTGCTAAAATTAGGAGCATTATGAATCAAAGAGATGCAGAAACTTTAGTTCATGTATTTATTACTTCTAGACTTGATTACTGTAATTCATTATTATCAGGATGTTCTAATAGTTCTGTTAAAGACCTCCAGCTGATCCAAAATACTGCTGCCAGAGTTCTGATGAGAGTTAGAAGGAGAGATCATATTTCTCCTGTTTTAGCATCACTTCATTGGCTCCCTGTAAGGTCTAGAATAAAGTTTAAGGTTTTACTTTTGACGTATAAGGCCTTGAACGACCAAGCTCCATCTCATATTAAAGATCTTATTGTTCCAGATGCTCCTAACAGAACACTCTCAGACTGCAGGTCTGCTTCTGGTTCTTAGAGGTTCTAGATGTTGAACAGGAGGAAGATCTTTCAGTTATCAGGCTCCTCTCCTGTAGAACCTTGTTACTTCTGCATAGTACTTTTAAATTATTGTTGTTGTAAAATGGCCCTGAATAAATAAAGTGGACTGAACTGATAATGAATCTGAAATTACTGGATGTTAGTGATGAAATTAGTGTGAAGAACTGTAGGACTTTAAGTTTAGACTTGTTGTCATATATTAATAAACATTATTACTTATAATGTAGTTCTTGGACTCAGGACACTCTCAATGTTCCGTGTAAAACACAACACTGTTGTACAATATTAACCAGACAGTGGCCTGAACATGTACATATGAGTAAAAGATGGTACAGTGTGAGAGTGGTCAGTGTTCGGCCTCTGTTGCCATGGTGATTTCAGCCTTTTGTTTATGTGATCAAAATCCAAGAGAATCTCCCTCATGATTCAAGCGTGTCCTGTGACGTATCATGTGACGTGTTTTTGAGCTGAACCATCTTCAGAATTTCCCCCGCAAAGCCAGTACTCCAGATTCTTACAGAAGAACTGAAAAACTCCGACTAGGAGCAAATTCCAGCAGCTGAGGAGCGACTCGACTTTCACCCACACGATGGCAGTAAACAAACGTTCAGGATTTGTGCTGCAGAAGAAGAAGCGACGGCGCGGAACCGGATGTAAACAGCAGTGGTCCGTTCAAAACACCGTGAACATGAAAACATGCGTGTTTCAGGTTCCAAAACTTCTCAAGACATGACGAGACTCTGCTCAGGAAACGTGCTGTCACGCGCCAGTTAGACCGCGGAACCGGAAACACACAGAAAGGTCAGACCACACCCCCGGTACCTCGGGACCCCCGGTACCTCGAGACCTCCGGTACCTCGGGACCTCCGGTACCTCGGGACCCCCGGTACCTCGAGACCTCCGGTACCTCGGGACCTCCGGTACCTCGGGACCCCCGGTACCTCGAGACCTCCGGTACCTCGGGACCCCCAGGACCCCTGGTCCTGCAGGTTTAGATGTTTGCCTAATTTCAGTTGATTTCTAACTCGTTAAACCGCAACCAGGTGAATCAGGTGTGTTCAAACAGGTCACAGTTTGCAGTTTGGACCGTTTACAGATTAAAAACAGACGAACAGAAACGTGTAACTGATGAGAAGAACCCTGGATCCACGTCCAGCTGGAAACTGATAAAAACACTAATTCAGAAATGTAGACAGAACCTGGTTCGTTCAGGTCTTCAAGATTAAAAAGTTCTCATTGATCCTGAAACATTCTACCACTCACTGATTTATCCATTTATTTATTTCTGTCAGAATTCCAGCTCACAGTCACGTTGTTCCAGCCTTGGACGGGCTGTTCTGATCCTGGTCCAGGTTCTGCTCCAGCTCTAAGCAGCAGCAGAGATGGCGGGACGTGCACGTGGTCGCAGACTGCTGAGTTTCAGCATGGATTCAGTTTCCGTCAGCCGAGGAGATTCTCTACCTCCCACTGTGCACCTGCCTACACCTGTGTATCCTGTGAGCCACGCCCCTTCATACATGAAACCTTTTGCATGTGCTGTTTGGTTCAGGTGTGGCTGTAATCTGAGCAGGCGGAATCTGAAATAATCTCAATTTAGTCATTGAAACATACACACAGTAGTAAATCACTGTCCATGTCTCACAACAAAAGTGCATTGTGGGATTTGTAGTTGACTGTCCTGTTGCTGTTCAGGTGATGGATCACAAGCCCCTCCCCCTGACAGGTGGGGAGGAGGCGGAGTATCTGTTAGCCCTAAAACAGGACTTTAGAGGAGCGATGAGGAGTCTGCCTTGTTTCATCCAGCCTGTCGCAGTGCAAAAAGGTCTGACATGCTGATTATCTATACTTACCAGCTGATCAATTGTCACACATACATACAGTCTTATTGTGAAAGTCTACTCTGTACTTCCTGTCAGATGTGGAGCGATACTCAGATAAATACCACGCTGGGGATCAGACAGATGACCTGAAGGACTGGATCCTGGGTGAGACCATCCATTGCAACATTTGTTACAATGTTTTGGCCGTTGTTACTATGGCAACCAAAGGTGTTATGGATCAGGTGTCTGATTGACAGTTGTTGTTTCAGATTGGAAGAGATTCCCCAAAGAGCTGCGACTCCACATCAAGAAACCAAACAGGAGTGGTCAGCGAGATTTAATTTCACTCTTCAGTAATCTGAATAAATTCATATTGTTAGCAGCAGGCGTGTCTTGTGTGTTCCCAGGTGTGACGCCCGGCTGCCCAAAAAATGCACCGTTGGGACAGAAGAAGAAGGTCAGAGAGAAGGAAGAGGTCCTTCTCACACTGGAGGTGTGTTTTACTGGGAAACACGAGGTCCAAATCCTGAAGGATTAGACTCTGCTGTGAGGCAGGTAACAGGTGACATGTGTTGTGTGATCTGGCAGAAGCTGGAGAAAAAGGAGGAGCAGGAGAGCTCGGAGGAGGAGGTAGAGGAGAAGAAGAAGCAGGATGAGGAGGCTGAAGAAGAGGAGGATTACGATGAGGAAGAGTTTGAAGAGGTGAGGTGCTGATGTAGATCTGGTCATGTGATTTATTTCACTGAACACAGCTGTTCAGGAGTGAAACAGCTGTTGCAGCTCACCTGTGGTCATGTGACCTGGGTTCTTATTTCAGGTGTCTACATTTTAGTTAGGGTTCTTTCCAGAACCTGTCCGTTCAGGATTTTTGATCATGTGATCCTGATCCACCTGAATTCACACCAGGGGTTGTTTCTCTGCTCTGGAGACTGGTACTGCATGGACCAGCTGGGATTACCGGGACTAGCTGGGATTACCGGGACCAGCTGGGATTACCGGGATCAACTAGGATTACCGGGACCAGCTGGGATTACCGGGACCAGCTGGGATTACCGGGACCAGCTGGGATTACCGGGATCAACTAGGATTACCGGGACCAGCTGTGATTACCGGGACCAGCTGTGATTAACGGGACCAGCTGGGATTACCGGGATCAACTGGGATTACCGGGATCAACTGGGATTACCGGGATCAACTGGGATTACCGGGACCAGCTGGGATTACCGGGACCAGCTGGGATTACCGGGATCAACTGGGATTACCGGGACCAGCTGTGATTACCGGGACCAGCTGTGATTACGGGGACCAGCTGGGATTACCGGGATCAGATGGGATTACCGGGACCAGCTGGGATTACCGGGATCAGATGGGATTACCGGGATCAACTGGGATTACCGGGACCAGCTGGGATTACCGGGATCAACTGGGATTACCGGGACCAGCTGTGATTACCGGGATCAGATGGGATTACCGGGATCAACTGGGATTACCGGGACCAGCTGGGATTACCGGGACCAGCTGGGATTACCGGGACCAGCTGGGATTACCGGGACCAGATGGGATTACCGGGATCAGCTGGGATTACCGGGATCAACTGGGATTACCGGGACCAGCTGGGATTACCGGGATCAGCTGGGATTACCGGGACCAGCTGTGATTACCGGGACCAGCTGGGATTACCGGGACCAGATGGGATTACCGGGACCAGATGGGATTACCGGGATCAACTGGGATTACCGGGACCAGCTGGGATTACCGGGACCAGCTGTGATTACCGGGACCAGCTGTGATTACCGGGATCAGATGGGATTACCGGGATCAACTGGGATTACCGGGACCAGCTGGGATTACCGGGACCAGCTGGGATTACCGGGACCAGCTGTGATTACCGGGACCAGCTGTGATTACGGGGACCAGCTGGGATTACCGGGATCAGCTGGGATTACCGGGATCAACTGGGATTACCGGGACCAGCTGTGATTACCGGGACCAGCTGTGATTACCGGGATCAACTGGGATTACCGGGATCAGATGGGATTACCGGGATCAACTGGGATTACCGGGATCAACTGGGATTACCGGGACCAGCTGGGATTACCGGGACCAGCTGGGATTAACGGGACCAGCTGGGATTACCGGGACCAGCTGGGGTTACCGGGACCAGCTGGGATTACCGGGACCAGCTGGGATTACTGGAAAGCATTACTGATCCAAAATCCTGAGTCTTGCTTGGTCAGTAGAGACAATGATAGTTACAGATAAGAGTGTGTGAGTGTGTATGTGTGTGTAACCCTGAATAAAACATAAATCAATCAGTGATTTAGTATAAACAGGTTCCAGGTGTGGGAGGTAACTGGTTTCTAACCCCCTTGTTTATCCAGCAGGAAACAGATTACATCATGTCGTACTTTGATAATGGCGAGGACTTCGGAGGAGACAGTGATGATAATATGGACGAGGCTATTTACTGAAACACCGTCCAGCAGCTGCTGCACATCTGGACTGTTGGTCCTGAGTTTGACTGGCTGAACCAGGAGACATGAACGCAGCAGCTGATGATGATAAAAATGCACTGAACCCTAACCCTAACCCTTTTAATGGAATCTTTTAATTTTTTGTTATGATGTTTTTATTGTCACTGTTTTCCGCTGTTGCACAAATAAACAGTCAACAAATAAAACACCTGAAGCTTAAAGTTGTTACTGATGGTTGTAGATAACGGCCAGCTGAAGGTTCGATTCCTGCATCCATCACTTCTTCTTCTCAGACTCTGTTGAAGACGAGTCGATTGATGTCAGTCAGACCTGTCAGCAACAACATCTGAACCCGTGTTAATAAATGGAACTTTTTCCTGCCTCAGCTGTTGACTGATAACCTGTGCCCCGCCCCTGTGGAGTTGGGGCTACATATAGATCTGAAACTGCTCCATGTGAAACCGTCTATAAAAGGGAGGGACATCACGTATAATGTTTTAAGCTGATTGGAGGAGCCAGCAAAGATCTGCCTTTGATGATTTGTCTTTAGCCAATCACAGTAAATCAAGTTCTTGTAAATCCAGTCAGAAGTAAAACACACACATTGTTACCACTAATGAGTTCATATTAGTAGAGGGGACATCCCATTGCAGAAAGTGGCTGAAGTAGGCCGCCATTTTGAAAAAGGCGAAGTGCCAGCTCACTGCTGTGTATAACTGCATCAATCAATATGGAAAAACTAAAGATGTGACATTTCACTAGTAAGTTATTAGTGTTATATACTAAAGGAGAACTTGTAGTACAGTGGGGCAAAAAAGTATTTAGTCAGCCACCAATTGTGTAAGTTCTCCCACTTAAAAAGATCAGAGAGGCCTGTAATTTTCATCATAGGTATACCTCAACTATGAGAGACAAAATGAGGAAAAAAAATCCAGAAAATCACATTGTCTGATTTTTAAAGAATTTATTTGCAAATTATGGTGGAAAATAAGTATTTGGTCACCTACAAACAAGTAAGATTTCTGGCTTTCACAGACCTGTAACTTCTTTAAGAGGCTCCTCGGTCCTCCACTCGTTACCTGTATTAATGGCACCTGTGTGAACTCGTTATCAGTATAAAAGACACCTGTCCACAACCTCAAACAGTCACGCTCCAAACTCCACTATGGCCAAGACCAAAGAGCTGTCAAAGGACACCAGAAACAAAATTGTAGACCTTCACCAGGCTGGGAAGACTGAATCTGCAATAGGTAAGCAGCTTGGTGTGAAGAAATCAACTGTGGGAGCAATTATTAGAAAATGGAAGACATACAAGACCACTGATAATCTCCCTCGATCTGGGGCTCCACGCAAGATCTCACCCCGTGGGGTCAAAATGATCACAAGAACGGTGAGCAAAAATCCCAGAACCACACGGAGGGACCTAGTGAATGACCTGCAGAGAGCTGGGACCAAAGTAACAAAGGCTACCATCAGTAACACACTACGCCGCCAGGGACTCAAATCCTGCAGTGCCAGACGTGTCCCCCTGCTGAAGCCAGGACACGTCCAGGCCCGTCTGCGGTTTGCTAGAGAGCATTTGGATGATCCAGAAGAGGATTGGGAGAACATCATATGGTCAGATGAAACCAAAATAGAACTTTTTGGTAGAAACTCAACTTGTCGTGTTTGGAGGGGAAAGAATGCTGAGTTGGATCCAAAGAACACCATACCTACTGTAAAGCATGGGGGTGGAAACATCATGCTTTGGGGCTGTTTTTCTGCAAGGGGACCAGGACGACTGATCCGTGTAAAGGAAAGAATGAATGGGGCCATGTATCGTAAGATTTTGAGTGAAAACCTCCTTCCATCAGCAAGGGCATTGAAAAGGAGACGTGGCTGGGTCTTTCAGCATGACAATGATCCCAAACACACCGCCCGGGCAACGAAGGAGTGGCTTCGTAAGAAGCATTTCAAGGTCCTGGAGTGGCCTAGCCAGTCTCCAGATCTCAACCCCATAGAAAATCTCTGGAGGGAGTTGAAAGTCCGTGTTGCCCAGCGTCAGCCCCAAAACATCACTGCTCTAGAGGAGATCTGCATGGAGGAATGGGCCAAAATACCAGCAACAGTGTGTGAAAACCTTGTGAAGACTTACAGAAAACGTTTGACCTCTGTCATTGCCAACAAAGGCTATATAACAAAGTATTGAGATTAACTTTTGTTATTGACCAAATACTTATTTTCCACCATAATTTGCAAATAAATTCTTTAAAAATCAGACAATGTGATTTTCTGGATTTTTTTTCCTCATTTTGTCTCTCATAGTTGAGGTATACCTATGATGAAAATTACAGGCCTCTCTGATCTTTTTAAGTGGGAGAACTTACACAATTGGTGGCTGACTAAATACTTTTTTGCCCCACTGTATATATTTTAAGAAGTTTTGAGTGAATTTATTCTCAGTATATTGGAAATTTAGACTAATCTTGTATCAATTTTACAACAATTTATTACAACTATTACAATCCTAACTTATTCAAAGTCAATGTTATCATTAGAATTTTCCCCATTTTTCACATTTTCTGGCAGAGTAATTATCAAAAAATATTTTTTTTTAAAAACTCACCAGTTTAGTGAATGTATGACTGTAAGTTATATAATTATGATGTAAAACAATCTGTAGACTGTGTAGCAAAACTAATGATGCTGCCAATATTATTGATGCGATATTATGTCATGAGACAAAACTATAAATATCTGTGTGTATGTATTGTACAGATTTCCAAGAGATGACACACAAAATATATATATATATATATATATATATATATATATATGTGTGTGTGTGTGTGTGTGTACTTGTAGTTGCTAGATAATTATACAGCTACTTTATTAGTATTTATTCATTTAGTAGGTGCTAGAGGGAGACATAAATACACATATTTATACATATATGTATGTGAACTTGATATTGTTGGTTTCATCCATATTGTTCAGATGTTTTGAAGTTTCTGTTTGTCCCCTGGGTATTAGCTCTATTATGTCGTCCACGTAGCGTTTCCAAAGTTTTATTTTGCAGTTCGAAGGGGTTGTTGATATTGCTTTTTGTTCCAAGTCCTCCATAAAATACGAAGAAGAGAAAGACAACAGTATAACATTCATGGACGTAAAAAAAATAACCAGACGGAACACTAAAAACAAACATATACAGAAAACCAACACACACAGACCAATACTTGCTATGGACCTCAGAACATCCCACAATACACAAAATGTCAGTCATCAGAACACTCTACCACAGAGCCAACATAATAACAGAAGATCAAGACCGGAAACATGAAAACCAACACATACAAACTGCACTAAAAACCTGCGGCTACCCAAACTGGGTATTAAAAGAAGGAGAACAAGATGTAAACAAGGAAACATACAACAGACCACCCAAGAAGACCAAAGGGACAGTGAAACCGGAGCCAAAACCCGTCATAACCCTCCCATACATTAAAGGAATAACAGAGAAAATAATGACTGTGATGAAAAAATACAACATCAACACACCAACGAAACCATTCAAGACAATAAAACAACAACTGGTGCATCCAAAGGACAAAATACCATCTGATAAAAAATGTGGCGTTATCTATGAAATTCCATGCAAACTGTGCAATAAAACATACATAGGAGAAACTGGACGTCAACTCAACACACGGATAATAGAACATCAGAAAGAATGCGAGAAAGAAACAAAACGAAGACACACAAGAGCAACAAAACAAGAAGCAGAAACTACAATAAAAAAATCAGCCGTCACGGACCACTGCACAAGAGAAAACCATATCATGGACTGGGACAACACAAGGATCATCAACACAGAACAACAAAAATACAAAAGATGGATAAAGGAGGCGATTGAAATAAGAAGACGTGGCCACAACACCATGAACCGGGACGATGGAGTCTACTTGTTGGACCACAGCTGGGACTCCATCATCACCAGGGAAGAAGCGGACAGCAGGGGGCGACATCGTCCCCTGCTGCCTGCTCATAAAAGGAAGTAACATCTACATCAGGCATCTCCAACCCTGGTCCTCGAGAGCTACTGTCCAGGAGGTTTTAGATGTGTCCCTGCTCCAACACAGCTGAATCAATTCACTGAATTACCTCTTCAGCAAGCCATCAAGTTTAGCAAAGGTCTGCTAATGAGTCATTCATTTGATTCAGCTGTGTGTCTGATCTACAGGAATAACAGCTCTGAAGAAGGCAGAAGTAAACACTCCGAAACATGTCAGCTACAGATAATACACCTCTCAAGAAGCCTGAGTTTAAAAAGAACCAAAAGCAAGATGATTTTATAACTGGTCCACTTTGTCTTACACCCTGAATCACACATATGTTGTACTGCAATTGAAATGATAAATAATGATGTACGTTTTGACCGGTTCTGTCAACTGGATTCGGATTTATTTATTTTTAAAATTTTGTAATTAAAATGACGACAACTGGAAAGAATCTCCTGAGTCTCACCGCTGCCTTTTGTACCAGGATGTCACCACAAAACTAGTCGTTTAATGCTCCTTCCTTTGTCCTGATAGAAGGAGGTGAAGCTCGCTAAACTCACCGCCATTGTTCCTATTCTGATTCTTCTCCTTCTGAGCGGTATGGTGACATCAATTTTACGAGACAAGGGGACATGCCAGGCTCCATTGACTTTCATTCATTATTTTTTCGTCCAGGGCACCCATGGACCGGAAGTAGAAGGGCGTGACTGTGGCTCCCCATATGTATGAAATTAAGCACGTTACGGTGATTTTAGCCATTTGTCCTTGTTTCCTGCCTTTTTCAAAATGGCGGCCAATGTAAATACTGGCATGTCCCCTCTATAAATATAACCTCATTGGTTACCACTTGACTCAAACACAAGTTCTATAGTTAAATATGATGCCAACATGTTGACAAAAGACCAAGAATCAGTTAACAGACAGCGAGACAGTTCATGCAGTAATACATGAAATAAAACAGGAAGAACCCCCCCCCCCCAATCCAAACTAACTGAACCAATAAGGTCAAAACAGCAGCCATCTTATACTCCTGCATCATCCATCTGAGATAGTGTTCATACATCACATAATCAGGAAGTGAATGTTGCCATGGAAACTATTAAGTTTATTGAGAGTTTTTAAACAAGTATCAAACAGATGGATGATGATCTGTTTACTCTGAAGATGAACACATTTCAGGAAGGTGAGTTCAGAATCAGTATATTGTCATTATACCGTTAAGTACACCAAAATTACTCTCATTCTCCTGAGGCGACCACTTGGAGGTGCCAGATGAAAGATATAAGAAATACATAGACATACAGTATATACATATAGTTATACATGGAAACCAGAAAAGAGACGGCAATACACGAGGACAGAAAGAAGAAAAAATATCCTCTCACCCAGAGCCTGCAGGAGGCGCTGAGTGAGTTGACAAAAAAACACCTCTGCTGGGGGAAAACAAGAATCATGTGACACTGGGAGGACGTCAAGGGGACGTGTGTGCAGTGTGTGATGTGGATATGTGTCTGAGAGGAATATAAACACCATCACTGAGGGGACAGAGCGTCCTGTCAGCATGATCCTCAGGGCAGTTTGGAGCTGTTTGGCCTCCAGACCACCAAAATAAGATAAAACAGATTGGAGCAGACTGCAGGAATTTCAACAGCCAATCAATCACTTCTCCTCACCGAGCTGAACCTACAGCCACACCAATCCTACCAGTGAGATCCAGCACCAAGACCAGTCTAACCCTAACCCTCACATTCAGTTTGTGATGCAGATCCCTGAACTTATCAGTCTGAGTGCTGCCAGATAAGGCACATACTGTATATTCCATACTTTTAGAATATGTTGATACAGCCGCTAACCACCAGCTCCAATCAGCAGGTACACCGACATCAGTAATACAAATAAATACACGTCTTCCACGTCCTCAACTGACAAAACAAAGAGACACACCATCTTCCACTCGCCCCATGAATCCATGATGTGTCTGGCTGTGTGAGTCGAGTCTAGGCAGGACGGTTCCCCCTTGGCCAGCATCATGATTGAACACATTTTGTCCAGAACGTTGAGCCACCACGATACCAGATCCATAATTTAGGGTTTGAAGATCGTGCAGAAGAGACTCAGAGACGCAGGAGCACGAACAGGCAGGGGGCGGGGTCAGAGCGGGAGCAGAAAGAAAAGCGTGTGTCCTCGTCAGAGTGCAAAAGTAGAAGCACCTCATCTGATCTCAGATCAGTGTTCCTGAATCCATCGACTGAAACAAGTCCAAAAACGGACCCGGGAACAGTGTTACTGGTCCCAACACAAAGAAAGGCAGCATAAATAAATTACTGTAGGTGATAGTCAGCAGGCCAACAGCGTCACAGTGACCTTTGACCCCATCGTTCATCCAGCCTGATGACCTGATTGTCATCTGTTCAACTTCTCATCATATCTGCAAGGGACAGACAGAGAGAGAGACATGAGACAGAGAGACAGAGAGACATGGTGCCAATAGACTGAGAGACATGAGACAGAAACATAGATGATGCAATCAGTACTTTAGGTCTCAGTTCAAACAAGTTGACTTCAGACAGATCTACAGTGGGGCAAAAAAGTATTTAGTCAGCCACCAATTGTGTAAGTTCTCCCACTTAAAAAGATCAGAGAGGCCTGTAATTTTCATCATAGGTATACCTCAACTATGAGAGACAAAATGAGGAAAAAAAATCCAGAAAATCACATTGTCTGATTTTTAAAGAATTTATTTGCAAATTATGGTGGAAAATAAGTATTTGGTCAATAACAAAAGTTAATCTCAATACTTTGTTATATAGCCTTTGTTGGCAATGACAGAGGTCAAACGTTTTCTGTAAGTCTTCACAAGGTTTTCACACACTGTTGCTGGTATTTTGGCCCATTCCTCCATGCAGATCTCCTCTAGAGCAGTGATGTTTTGGGGCTGACGCTGGGCAACACGGACTTTCAACTCCCTCCAGAGATTTTCTATGGGGTTGAGATCTGGAGACTGGCTAGGCCACTCCAGGACCTTGAAATGCTTCTTACGAAGCCACTCCTTCGTTGCCCGGGCGGTGTGTTTGGGATCATTGTCATGCTGAAAGACCCAGCCACGTCTCCTTTTCAATGCCCTTGCTGATGGAAGGAGGTTTTCACTCAAAATCTTACGATACATGGCCCCATTCATTCTTTCCTTTACACGGATCAGTCGTCCTGGTCCCCTTGCAGAAAAACAGCCCCAAAGCATGATGTTTCCACCCCCATGCTTTACAGTAGGTATGGTGTTCTTTGGATCCAACTCAGCATTCTTTCCCCTCCAAACACGACAAGTTGAGTTTCTACCAAAAAGTTGTATTTTGGTTTCATCTGACCATATGATGTTCTCCCAATCCTCTTCTGGATCATCCAAATGCTCTCTAGCAAACCGCAGACGGGCCTGGACGTGTCCTGGCTTCAGCAGGGGGACACGTCTGGCACTGCAGGATTTGAGTCCCTGGCGGCGTAGTGTGTTACTGATGGTAGCCTTTGTTACTTTGGTCCCAGCTCTCTGCAGGTCATTCACTAGGTCCCTCCGTGTGGTTCTGGGATTTTTGCTCACCGTTCTTGTGATCATTTTGACCCCACGGGGTGAGATCTTGCGTGGAGCCCCAGATCGAGGGAGATTATCAGTGGTCTTGTATGTCTTCCATTTTCTAATAATTGCTCCCACAGTTGATTTCTTCACACCAAGCTGCTTACCTATTGCAGATTCAGTCTTCCCAGCCTGGTGAAGGTCTACAATTTTGTTTCTGGTGTCCTTTGACAGCTCTTTGGTCTTGGCCATAGTGGAGTTTGGAGCGTGACTGTTTGAGGTTGTGGACAGGTGTCTTTTATACTGATAACGAGTTCACACAGGTGCCATTAATACAGGTAACGAGTGGAGGACCGAGGAGCCTCTTAAAGAAGTTACAGGTCTGTGAAAGCCAGAAATCTTACTTGTTTGTAGGTGACCAAATACTTATTTTCTACCATAATTTGCAAATAAATTCTTTAAAAATCAGACTATGTGATTTTCTGGATTTTTTTTCCTCATTTTGTCTCTCATAGTTGAGGTATACCTATGATGAAAATTACAGGCCTCTCTGATCTTTTTAAGTGGGAGAACTTACACAATTGGTGGCTGACTAAATACTTTTTTGCCCCACTGTAACAAAACCAGCAAAATCAGGAAAAACCAGAGGAACCAGGACTGTGATAAACAGAACCAGGACTGTGATAAACAGAACCAGGAGAACCAGGACTGTGATAAACAGAACCAGGAGAACCAGGACTGTGATAAACAGAACCAGGAGAACCAGGACTGTGATAAACAGAACCAGGAGAACCAGGACTGTGATAAACAGAACCAGGACTGTGATAAACAGAACCAGGAGAACCAGGACTGTGATAAACAGAACCAGGGGAACCAGGACTGTGAAGGCTCTTACTGGCGTATTGCATCTGGGATCTGCAGTCTGTCTGTGGGGAGGATCTGATCCAGTTGCCGAAGACTCTGAACGAAGCGAATCTTCTTGCTGAATTTGTCACTGTGGAGAAAAGAACCCATTTATAGTAAAATGGATCAACAGATTATTAAATTTATTGATACCGAGTTTTCGGCTATAAACAGCCTCCGTCTACACTGGTTCTACACTGGTTCTACACTGGGTTACACTGGTTCTACACTGGGTTACACTGGTTCTACACTGGTTCTACACTGGTTCTACACTGGTTCTACACTGGTTCTACACTGGGTTACACTGGTTCTACACTGGTTCTACACTGGTTCTACACTGGTTCTACACTGGGTTACACTGGTTCTACACTGGTTCTACACTGGGTTACACTGGTTCTACACTGGGTCTACACTGGTTCTACACTGGTTCTAAACTGGGTCTACACTGGTTCTACACTGGTTTACACTGGTTCTACACTGGTTCTACACTGGTTCTACACTGGGTTACACTGGTTCTACACTGGTTCTACACTGGGTTACACTGGTTCTACACTGGTTCTACACTGGTTCTACACTGGGTTACACTGGTTCTACACTGGGTTACACTGGTTCTACACTGGTTCTACACTGGGTTACACTGGTTCTACACTGGTTCTACACTGGGTTACACTGGTTCTACACTGGGTTACACTGGTTCTACACTGGTTCTACACTGGTTCTACACTGGGTTACACTGGTTCTACACTGGTTCTACACTGGTTCTACACTGGTTCTACACTGGGTTACACTGGTTCTACACTGGTTCTACACTGGGTTACACTGGTTCTACACTGGTTCTACACTGGTTCTACACTGGTTCTACACTGGGTTACACTGGTTCTACACTGGGTTACACTGGTTCTACACTGGTTCTACACTGGTTCTACACTGGGTTACACTGGTTCTACACTGGTTCTACACTGGTTCTACACTGGTTCTACACTGGGTTACACTGGTTCTACACTGGTTCTACACTGGTTCTACACTGGTTCTACACTGGGTGACACTGGTTCTACACTGGGTTACACTGGTTCTACACTGGGTTACACTGGTTCTACACTGGTTCTACACTGGTTCTACACTGGTTACACTGGTTCTACACTGGTTCTACACTGGTTCTACACTGGTTCTACACTGGGTGACACTGGTTCTACACTGGGTTACACTGGTTCTACACTGGGTTACACTGGTTCTACACTGGTTCTACACTGGTTCTACACTGGGTTACACTGGTTCTACACTGGTTCTACACTGGTTCTACACTGGTTCTACACTGGTTCTACACTGGTTCTACACGGGGTTACACTGGTTCTACACTGGTTCTACACTGGGTTACACTGGTTCTACACTGGGTTACACTGGTTCTACACTGGTTCTACACTGGTTCTACACTGGGTTACACTGGTTCTACACTGGTTCTACACTGGGTTACACTGGTTCTACACTGGGTTACACTGGTTCTACACTGGTTCTACACTGGTTCTACACTGGTTCTACACTGGTTCTACACTGGTTCTACACTGGGTGACACTGGTTCTACACTGGGTTACACTGGTTCTACACTGGTTCTACACTGGTTCTACACTGGTTCTACACTGGTTCTACACTGGTTCTACACTGGGTTACACTGGTTCTACACTGGTTCTACACTGGGTTACACTGGTTCTACACTGGTTCTACACTGGTTCTACACTGGTTCTACACTGGGTGACACTGGTTCTACACTGGGTTACACTGGTTCTACACTGGTTCTACACTGGTTCTACACTGGTTCTACACTGGTTCTACACTGGTTCTACACTGGTTCTACACTGGGTTACACTGGTTCTACACTGGTTCTACACTGGTTCTACACTGGTTTACACTGGTTCTACACTGGTTCTACACTGGTTTACAATGGTTCTACACTGGTTCTACACTGGGTTACACTGGTTCTACACTGGGTTACACTGGTTCTACACTGGTTCTACACTGGTTCTACACTGGGTTACACTGGTTCTACACTGGTTCTACACTGGGTTACACTGGTTCTACACTGGTTCTACACTGGGTTACACTGGTTCTACACTGGTTCTACACTGGTTCTACACTGGGTTACACTGGTTCTACACTGGTTCTACACTGGTTCTACACTGGTTCTACACTGGGTTACACTGGTTCTACACTGGTTCTACACTGGTTCTACACTGGGTTACACTGGTTCTACACTGGGTTACACTGGTTCTACACTGGTTCTACACTGGTTCTACACTGGTTCTACACTGGTTCTACACTGGGTTACACTGGTTCTACACTGGTTCTACACTGGGTCACACTGGTTCTACACTGGGTTACACTGGTTCTACACTGGTTCTACACTGGGTTACACTGGTTCTACACTGGGTGACACTGGTTCTACACTGGGTTACACTGGTTCTACACTGGGTTACACTGGTTCTACACTGGTTCTACACTGGTTCTACACTGGTTCTACACTGGGTTACACTGGTTCTACACTGGTTCTACACTGGTTCTACACTGGTTCTACACTGGTTCTACACTGGGTTACACTGGTTCTACACTGGGTTACACTGGTTCTACACTGGTTCTACACCGGTTCTACACTGGTTCTACACTGGTTCTCCCCTGGGTTACACTGGTTCTACACTGGTTCTACACTGGTTTACACTGGGTGACACTGGTTCTACACTGGGTTACACTGGTTCTACACTGGGTTACACTGGTTCTACACTGGTTCTACACTGGGTTACACTGGTTCTACACTGGGTTACACTGGTTCTACACTGGTTCTACACTGGTTCTACACTGGGTTACACTGGTTCTACACTGGTTCTACACTGGGTTACACTGGTTCTACACTGGTTCTACACTGGTTCTACACTGGGTTACACTGGTTCTACACTGGTTCTACACTGGTTCTACACTGGGTTACACTGGTTCTACACTGGTTCTACACTGGGTTACACTGGTTCTACACTGGTTCTACACTGGGTTACACTGGTTCTACACTGGGTTACACTGGTTCTACACTGGTTCTACACTGGTTCTACACTGGGTTACACTGGTTCTACACTGGTTCTACACTGGGTTACACTGGTTCTACACTGGTTCTACACTGGTTCTACACTGGGTTACACTGGTTCTACACTGGGTTACACTGGTTCTACACTGGGTTACACTGGTTCTACACTGGTTCTACACTGGGTTACCTGGTTCTACACTGGTTCTACACTGGGTTACACTGGTTCTACACTGGGTTACACTGGTTTACACTGGTTCTACACTGGTTCTACACTGGGTTACACTGGTTCTACACTGGTTCTACACTGGGTTACACTGGTTCTACACTGGTTCTACACTGGTTCTACACTGGGTTACACTGGTTCTACACTGGTTCTACACTGGTTCTACACTGGGTTACACTGGTTCTACACTGGTTCTACACTGGGTTACACTGGTTCTACACTGGTTCTACACTGGTTCTACACTGGTTCTACACTGGGTGACACTGGTTCTACACTGGTTCTACACTGTGTTACACTTGTTCTACCCTGGTTCTTCCCTGGTTCTACACTGGTTCTACACTGGTTCTACACTGGGTTACACTGGTTCTACACTGGTTCTACACTGGGTTACACTGGTTCTACACTGGTTCTACACTGGTTCTACACTGGTTCTACACTGGGTTACACTGGTTCTACACTGGTTCTACACTGGTTCTACACTGGTTCTACACTGGGTTACACTGGTTCTACACTGGGTTACACTGGTTCTACACTGGTTCTACACTGGTTCTACACTGGGTTACACTGGTTCTACACTGGTTCTACACTGGTTCTACACTGGTTCTACACTGGGTGACACTGGTTCTACACTGGGTTACACTGGTTCTACACTGGGTTACACTGGTTCTACACTGGTTCTACACTGGTTCTACACTGGTTCTACACTGGGTTACACTGGTTCTACACTGGGTTACACTGGTTCTACACTGGTTCTACACTGGTTCTACACTGGGTTACACTGGTTCTACACTGGTTCTACACTGGGTTACACTGGTTCTACACTGGTTCTACACTGGTTCTACACTGGGTTACACTGGTTCTACACTGGGTTACACTGGTTCTACACTGGGTTACACTGGTTCTACACTGGTTCTACACTGGGTTACACTGGTTCTACACTGGTTCTACACTGGGTTACACTGGTTCTACACTGGTTCTACACTGGTTCTACACTGGGTTACACTGGTTCTACACTGGTTCTACACTGGGTTACACTGGTTCTACACTGGTTCTACACTGGGTTACACTGGTTCTACACTGGGTTACACTGGTTCTACACTGGTTCTACACTGGGTTACACTGGTTCTACACTGGTTCTACACTGGGTTACACTGGTTCTACACTGGTTCTACACTGGTTCTACACTGGGTTACACTGGTTCTACACTGGTTCTACACTGGTTCTACCCGGGGTTACACTGGTTCTACACTGGTTCTACACTGGGTTACACTGGTTCTACACTGGTTCTACACTGGGTTACACTGGTTCTACACTGGTTCTACACTGGTTCTACACTGGTTCTACACTGGTTCTACACTGGGTTACACTGGTTCTACACTGGTTCTACACTGGTTCTACACTGGGTTACACTGGTTCTACACTGGTTCTACACTGGTTCTACACTGGTTCTACACTGGGTTACACTGGTTCTACACTGGGTTACACTGGTTCTACACTGGTTCTACACTGGGTTACACTGGTTCTACACTGGTTCTACACTGGGTTACACTGGTTCTACACTGGTTCTACACTGGGTTACACTGGTTCTACACTGGTTCTACACTGGTTCTACACTGGTTCTACACTGGGTTACACTGGTTCTACACTGGTTCTACACTGGGTTACACTGGTTCTACACTGGGTTACACTGGTTCTACACTGGTTCTACACTGGTTCTACACTGGGTTACACTGGTTCTACACTGGTTCTACACTGGTTCTACACTGGGTTACACTGGTTCTACACTGGTTCTACACTGGGTTACACTGGTTCTACACTGGTTCTACACTGGGTTACACTGGTTCTACACTGGTTCTACACTGGTTCTACACTGGGTTACACTGGTTCTACACTGGTTCTACACTGGTTCTACACTGGTTCTACACTGGGTTACACTGGTTCTACACTGGGTTACACTGGTTCATAAGCCCTAAATCCTGGAGTCTAACCATGCCAACGCCCAGGACAGACCAGGAAGGACCAAGACAGACCAGGAAAGACCTGGACAAACCAGGATGGACCAAGACAGACCAGGACAGTCCTGAACGGACCTAGTTCAATTGAACACCCTGTCATTTTGTTGATGTTTACTTTTGGCTGGAGTCTGTCTTTCTTAAAGCTGACAGACTGAACACTACACAGACTCTAATTCTTAAATATTCCCTTCAAATATTTTTAATTGATTGGATTGATCTCAGTAACTCCACCCCACGCCTGATGTCAGTGAGTCCCCTCTGACCTACAGTATGTATGATATAACCTGGGGTTATGGCAGGTAGCAGCAGCACTGTTGCTATAGTGAACAACGAAAATCATTTTTGTGTGAGCTGCAGACCTGATGAAGGGTTTGACCACCGTGATCAGAGCTTTGATGTACCAGGCAGGATGGACAACCAGCAGGCCCTTCAGGTCCTTCTTCAACCTGGACAGACAGGAAACTGATTTCATCTTTGTTACCATGGCAGCCACATCTGATCTGTAACACCTGTAACTCAACTGAACTTTACTCTTCATTCAGCTATATAGAAAACAATTATGTGAATGAAATGTAGTTCTGTGGAGTCTCCTGATCCACATAAAGTTCACAATATACACTTTGATCTTTACATAGTTGAATGTGCCGACAACAAAATCCATCCATCCATCCATCCATCCATCCATCCATCCATCCATCCATCCATCCATCATCCATCCATCCATCCATCCTGCATCCATCCATCCATCCATCCTGCATCCATCCATCCATCCATCCATCCTCCCTCCATCCCTCCATCCATCCATCCATCCATCCATCCATCCATCCATCCATCATCCATCCATCCATCCATCCTCCATCCATCCATCCATCCATCCTCCATCCATCCATCCATCCATCCATCCATCCATCCATCCATCCATCCATCCATCATCCATCCATCATCCATCCATCCATCCACCCATCCCTCACCCTCCCTCCATCCATCCATCCATCCATCCATCCATCCATCCATCCATCCATCCATCCATCCATCCATCCATCCATCCATCCATCCATCCATCCATCATCCATCCATCCATCCATCCATCCATCCATCCATTTGTTTTTTTTTAAAGAATTCTGGTTTATAGGCCATTTTAGTAGTTTTTGCTGTTAATTTGTCACTTTTTGACACTTATTGTTGTTGTTTAAAAGCAAGAGCTGTTAATGGTTTGGGTATCTGATTCAGATGCCCCCTGATCACCTCTATATGTAGATTTTCCAGGTATGTCCCACTGGGAGGAGATCCCCAGGTAGACCAAGAACTCTCTGGAAGGATCATGTATGTCCTCTGACCTGGGAACCTGTTGGGATCCCTCAGGAGGAACTGAGTGTCACTAGGGTGATGGATGTCTGGGTTTCCCATCTGAAATCTTTTGTCCCTGCAACCTGACTATGAATAAGTGGAGGAAGATGTGGCCCAGTAACAGACTGGTGACCTGTCCAGGTGTTACCCTGCTTGAGACACCAGCTCCCCATGAAAAGGAACAAGTAGGACAAAAAAACTCAACAAAAACTGATCTGAACTTAATTTAACTGATGTATAATGAATCTTGTCTCCACCCAGCATGGCTGCACTGCTGTGAGAAACCATCATACCTCCTGTTAATAGATGTGTAGCACTGATGGAGCCATTTAACGGCTGGCAGTTTGTTTCTGGGAGCCATGGCGCACAGGTAGACCAGTACATAGTTCTCTGAAACCATCAGGTCCAATGTCCCAACAATGTACCTATGAACAAAAAGAGTTCAGATGTGATCAAACTGTATTCACCCCCAAATATCCACAGGTACGTTCCTTTACTCTACAGACTGAAACTCACCTGAACAGGTTCTCCATAACAGAGTCATAGTTCTCCACTGTGTTCTCTGGCAGGTAACAGGAACTGAACAGGATGATGGCGTTCATCCCATCACCATAGTAACCTGATAGCCAAAGACAATGAATGAATGAATGAATGAATGAATGAATGAATGAATGAATGAATGAATGAATGAATGAATGAATGAACGAACAAACAAACGAACGAGTACACATCTGAGTTTTGACTTTGTGCAAAAGTTTCAGGTCTGTTAAAAATATGTTCCAAGTACACTAAATTATTAAAAGTATTGGGTCACAGCTCAGATTCATTGAATCAGGTGTTCCAGTCACTTCCATGGTCACAGGTGTATAATTAGTGAATGAATGTGTTGCTCTCATGAACTCAGTGAATTTCGGTGTGTTATATTTTATGATGCCACCAGAACAATAAATACAATCATGAAATTTCCTCCTGACTAATTATTCCACAGTCAGCTGTTAGTGGGATTAGAACAAAGTGGAAGCAGTTGGGAACATCAGCAGTTCACACAGGAAGTGGTTGGTCACATTAACGTTCAGAGCAGGTCAGAACATGCTGAGGAACACAGTGAGCAGAACTCAGGAACTTCCTGCAGTTTCTACAGACCTCCAAACATCATGTGACCTTTAGATCAGCTGAAGAGCTGAAGAACAGAGAACCATGACCAAGCAGCTGTAGTGCAAAACAAATAAACCATGTGTGTAGGGGGTTCATCCACAACCAGGAGCTGGTCCACCAGGACCACGACCAGATGAAACTACAGGAACCAGGTCAGAGCCGGCCGGGGCCCATAGCACAGCCACAGGGCTGCACAGAGGGACCCCGGCCCCCCAACACCGACATTCCTGTAGAAGCAACCATGTAGACTGAGCAGACCAAACCCCCAGTGTGAACGACCCCCATGAGGAAACACTAGATTAAAAATGAATAATAAAAACATGAAAAAGGAAAAGAACAAGTAGTGATTCATAAAACTAATTTATATTGATAAAACCAGATGGATCATTAAGAGAAAGATAACAATACATTAATAAATAAATAAATAAATCAATGAGTAAATCTAAATAATTAAAGTTAAAAAGATATGTCTTGAGTCTGAACAGTCTCTGCAGCCCTGAGGCATCAGATACAGAGGTGGAAATCACAGCTACGGTACCATGGAGACGTTCTCTTTTCTGTTTGACTGGTGGTTAAATCTGGGTTCGGTGGTTGCCAAATGGAAAGTTTGGTTGAGGGGAAATTATTGAGTGGGCTTATTTTGGGGGGGTTAAGCTCCACCCTTTAGTTCCAGTGAATGGACCGGAGCTGGATCCCGTGTCCCAGCTACGTGTTGAAGTACCCTTGGGCGAGATAATGAACCCCGAAACGGCCCCCCGGGCGCTGTTCAAGATGGCTGCCCTCTGCTCCTCACCTCACGGTGAAGATGGGTCAAATACAGAGACAGATTTCCCCACGAGGGATTAATATAGGAAATAAAATAAATTAAAAAACATGAATGAGAGTGAAGCCAGGTGTCCCAATACTTTTAGTAGTAGACTGAATATTTCATGTGTTCCAGTCATGTTTGTTTGAAAATGAGTTGTACATGTGTCTTTAGAATTGTTGCAAGTATTTTATTTTTATGTTTGTTGCTGATCTCTAAATGTTTCAGATGTACTTCATCTGAGTTTTATATATTGCAGATGTGTTTAATATCTTTCAGGTGAGTGTGTCTCCTCTAACCTCCATGAGATAGCACCTGCAGGTATGGCTCCAGAATACTCATGTTGACACGGTATTCATGACCAGAGATGGAGAACTTCCGCCAGCGGCGTCCCCTGCTATCTACCTGATCCAGTTCCATCAGACCCTCAGAGTGCTCCACTGGGCTACTGGCCACACCCATATCTCCGCCCTTCTGCATCCTAGGTAGGTCATCTATTGGACAGATGTGAGAGGTCGCTTGGAAAAAAAGGACAACTTTCTTAACTCCTTTTCTGTTTGTCTCACCTTCCCACTCGAGGTCATTCATGCTCTCTGGCAATGTTTCTGTCTCACTGTCAGATGGCGTCTCCAGAGCTTCCAGGTTTATGTCGAGTGATGGTGTCTCGTCTGGTGTTCCTGACAGCGCTGCCGCTGAGAAGCTGTCATTATTCATGTCATTAGAATCAGGATGGCTCAACGAGAGGCTGAGGGACGGGGCCACTAGACGTTTTTTAGCCCCAGCCCCACCTGTGCCTGTTAAGATGAGACTTGTGGGCGGAGCTGCGGGTGACAATGGATAGGAAGAGAATCAGTAAAGGGCTTGAGTAAGAATTAATTCAGTTTAGTTACAATTAAAACAGTTTTTAGAGAAGAGAGTGTCTTTAGAGCATCATGGATGGAGTGTCAAACTAGAGTTACACCTAAGTTTGACACCTGAGTGTGATCTTTTAAGTATCATTTTCAGATGTAACACTAAAGGCCTGATTTATCAAAGGTTGTTAAAACAGGTGCAAATAGTTATTGTAAACAATGTAAACAATGATTTTAAAGTAACAGAAACTGATATTGATCTGGTACATTTGCCAAATACAACTGTGTGTTGTGTCAGGTGTGAACGCAGCCCGAGTCCACCGGTCTGTCAGGTGTGAACGCAGCCCGAGTCCACCTGACTGTCAGGTGTGAACGCAGCCCGAGTCCACCTGACTGTCAGGTGTGAACGCAGCCCGAGTCCACCTGACTGTCAGGTGTGAACGCAGCCCGAGTCCACCGGTCTATCAGGTGGGAACGCAGCCCGAGTCCACCGGTCTATCAGGTGTGAACGCAGCCCGAGTCCACCGGTCTGTCAGGTGTGAACGCAGCCCGAGTCCACCTGACTGTCAGGTGTGAACGCAGCCCGAGTCCACCGGTCTGTCAGGTGTGAACGCAGCCCGAGTCCACCTGACTGTCAGGTGTGAACGCAGCCCGAGTCCACCGGTCTATCAGGTGTGAACGCAGCCCGAGTCCACCTGACTGTCAGGTGTGAACGCAGCCCGAGTCCACCTGACTGTCAGGTGTGAACGCAGCCCGAGTCCACCTGACTGTCAGGTGTGAACGGAGCCCAAGTCCACCGGACTGTCAGGTGTGAACGCAGCCCAAGTCCACCTGACTGTCAGGTGTGAACGCAGCCCGAGTCCACCTGACTGTCAGGTGTGAACGGAGCCCGAGTCCACCTGACTGTCAGGTGTGAACAGAGCCCGAGTCCACCGGTCTGTCAGGTGTGAACGCAGCCCGAGTCCACCTGACTGTCAGGTGTGAACGCAGCCCGAGTCCACCTGACTGTCAGGTGTGAACGCAGCCCGAGTCCACCTGACTGTCAGGTGTGAACGCAGTCCGAGTCCACCTGACTGTCAGGTGTGAACGCAGCCCGAGTCCACCTGACTGTCAGGTGTGAACGCAGCCCGAGTCCACCGGTCTGTCAGGTGTGAACGCAGCCCGAGTCCACCTGACTGTCAGGTGTGAACGCAGCCCGAGTCCACCGGTCTATCAGGTGTGAACGCAGCCCGAGTCCACCTGACTGTCAGGTGTGAACGCAGCCCGAGTCCACCTGACTGTCAGGTGTGAACGGAGCCCGAGTCCACCTGACTGTCAGGTGTGAACGCAGCCCGAGTCCACCGGTCTGTCAGGTGTGAACGCAGCCCGAGTCCACCTGTCTGTCAGGTGTGAACGCAGCCCGAGTCCACCGGTCTGTCAGGTGTGAACGCAGCCCGAGTCCACCTGACTGTCAGGTGTGAACGCAGCCCGAGTCCACCTGACTGTCAGGTGTGAACGCAGCCCGAGTCCACCTGACTGTCAGGTGTGAACGCAGCCCGAGTCCACCTGACTGTCAGGTGTGAACGCAGCCCGAGTCCACCGGTCTGTCAGGTGTGAACGCAGCCCGAGTCCACCTGACTGTCAGGTGTGAACGCAGCCCGAGTCCACCGGTCTGTCAGGTGTGAACGCATCCCTAGTCCACCTGTCTGTCAGGTGTGAACGCAGCCCGAGTCCACCTGACTGTCCGGTGTGAACGGAGCCCAAGTCCACCGGACTGTCAGGTGTGAACGCAGCCCGAGTCCACCGGTCTGTCAGGTGTGAACGCAGCCCGAGTCCACCTGCCTGTCAGGTGTGAACGCAGCCCGAGTCCACCGGTCTGTCAGGTGTGAACGCAGCCCGAGTCCACCTGACTGTCAGGTGTGAACGCAGCCCGAGTCCACCGGTCTGTCAGGTGTGAACGCAGCCCGAGTCCACCGGTCTGTCAGGTGTGAACGCAGCCCGAGTCCACCTGACTGTCAGGTGTGAACGGAGCCCGAGTCCACCTGACTGTCAGGTGTGAACGCAGCCCGAGTCCACCTGACTGTCAGGTGTGAACGCAGCCCGAGTCCACCGGTCTGTCAGGTGTGAACGCAGCCCGAGTCCACCGGTCTGTCAGGTGTGAACGGAGCCCGAGTCCACCGGTCTATCAGGTGTGAACGCAGCCCGAGTCCACCTGACTGTCAGGTGTGAACGGAGCCCGAGTCCACCTGACTGTCAGGTGTGAACGCAGCCCGAGTCCACCTGACTGTCAGGTGTGAACGCAGCCCGAGTCCACCGGTCTGTCAGGTGTGAACGCAGCCCGAGTCCACCTGACTGTCAGGTGTGAACGGAGCCCGAGTCCACCTGACTGTCAGGTGTGAACGCAGCCCGAGTCCCCCTGACTGTCAGGTGTGAACGCAGCCCGAGTCCCCCGGTCTGTCAGGTGTGAACGCAGCCCGAGTCCACCTGACTGTCAGGTGTGAACGCAGCCCGAGTCCACCTGACTGTCAGGTGTGAACGCAGCCCGAGTCCACCGGTCTGTCAGGTGTGAACGCAGCCCGAGTCCACCTGCCTGTCAGGTGTGAACGCAGCCCGAGTCCACCTGACTGTCAGGTGTGAACGCAGCCCGAGTCCACCTGTCTGTCAGGTGTGAACGCAGCCCGAGTCCACAGGACGGCCAGGTGTGAACGCAGCCCGAGTCCACCGCAGCCCGAGTCCACCGGACTGTCAGGTGTGAACGCAGCCCGAGTCCACCTGACTGTCAGGTGTGAACGCAGCCCGAGTCCACCTGACTGTCAGGTGTGAACGGAGCCCGAGTCCACCTGACTGTCAGGTGTGAACGCAGCCCGAGTCCACCTGACTGTCAGATGTGAACGCAGCCCGAGTCCACCGGTCTGTCAGGTGTGAACGCAGCCCGAGTCCACCTGACTGTCAGGTGTGAACGCAGCCCGAGTCCACCTGACTGTCAGGTGTGAATGCAGCCCGAGTCCACCGGTCTGTCAGGTGTGAACGCAGCCCGAGTCCACCGGTCTGTCAGGTGTGAACGCAGCCCGAGTCCACCTGACTGTCCGGTGTGAACGCAGCCCGAGTCCACCTGACTGTCAGATGTGAACGCAGCCCGAATCCACCGGTCTGTCAGGTGTGAACGCAGCCCGAGTCCACCGGTCTGTCAGGCGTGAACGCAGCCCGAGTCCACCTGACTGTCAGGTGTGGACGCAGCCCAAGTCCACCGGACTGTCAGGTGTGAACGCAGCCCAAGTCCACCTGACTGTCAGGTGTGAACGCAGCCCGAGTCCACCTGACTGTCAGGTGTGAACGGAGCCCGAGTCCACCTGACTGTCAGGTGTGAACAGAGCCCGAGTCCACCGGTCTGTCAGGTGTGAACGGAGCCCGAGTCCACCTGACTGTCAGGTGTGAACGCAGCCCGAGTCCACCTGACTGTCAGGTGTGAACGCAGCCCTAGTCCACCTGACTGTCAGGTGTGAACGCAGCCCGAGTCCACCGGTCTATCAGGTGTGAACGCAGCCCGAGTCCACCGGTCTGTCAGGTGTGAACGCAGCCCGAGTCCACCTGACTGTCAGGTGTGAACGCAGCCCGAGTCCACCTGACTGTCAGGTGTGAACGGAGCCCGAGTCCACCGGTCTATCAGGTGTGAACGCAGCCCGAGTCCACCGGTCTATCAGGTGTGAACGCAGCCCGAGTCCACCGGTCTGTCAGGTGTGAACGCAGCCCGAGTCCACCTGACTGTCAGGTGTGAACGCAGCCCGAGTCCACCGGTCTGTCAGGTGTGAACGCAGCCCGAGTCCACCGGGCTGTCCGGTGTGAACGCAGCCCGAGTCCACCTGCCTGTCAGGTGTGAACGCAGCCCGAGTGCACACCTGACTCGGTCCACCTGACTGTCAGGTGTGAACGCAGCCCGAGTCCACCTGACTGTCAGGTGTGAACGCAGCCCGAGTCCACCTGACTGTCAGGTGTGAACGCAGCCCGAGTCCACCGGTCTATCAGGTGTGAACGCAGCCCGAGTCCACCGGTCTATCAGGTGTGAACGCAGCCCGAGTCCACCGGTCTGTCAGGTGTGAACGCAGCCCGAGTCCACCTGACTGTCAGGTGTGAACGCAGCCCGAGTCCACCTGACTGTCAGGTGTGAACGCAGCCCGAGTCCACCGGTCTATCAGGTGTGAACGCAGCCCGAGTCCACCGGTCTATCAGGTGTGAACGCAGCCCGAGTCCACCGGTCTGTCAGGTGTGAACGCAGCCCGAGTCCACCTGACTGTCAGGTGTGAACGCAGCCCGAGTCCACCTGACTGTCAGGTGTGAACGCAGCCCGAGTCCACCTGACTGTCAGGTGTGAACGCAGCCCGAGTCCACCGGTCTATCAGGTGTGAACGCAGCCCGAGTCCACCGGTCTATCAGGTGTGAACGCAGCCCGAGTCCACCGGTCTCTCAGGTGTGAACGCAGCCCGAGTCCACCTGACTGTCAGGTGTGAACGCAGCCCGAGTCCACCTCACTGTCAGGTGTGAACGCAGCCCGAGTCCACCTGACTGTCAGGTGTGAACGCAGCCCGAGTCCACCGGTCTATCAGGTGTGAACGCAGCCCGAGTCCACCGGTCTATCAGGTGTGAACGCAGCCCGAGTCCACCGGTCTGTCAGGTGTGAACGCAGCCCGAGTCCACCTGACTGTCAGGTGTGAACGCAGCCCGAGTCCACCGGTCTATCAGGTGTGAACGCAGCCCGAGTCCACCGGACTGTCAGGTGTGAACGCGGCCCGAGTCCACCTGACTGTCAGGTGTGAACGCAGCCCGAGTCCACCGGTCTATCAGGTGTGAACGCAGCCCGAGTCCACCGGTCTGTCAGGTGTGAACGCAGCCCGAGTCCACCTGACTGTAAGGTGTGAACGCAGCCCGAGTCCACCGGTCTGTCAGGTGTGAACGCAGCCCGAGTCCACCGGTCTGTCAGGTGTGAACGCAGCCCGAGTCCACCGGACTGTCAGGTGTGAACGCAGCCCGAGTCCACCTGTCTATCAGGTGTGAACGCAGCCCGAGTCCACCGGACTGTCAGGTGTGAACGCAGCCCGAGTCCACCTGACTGTCAGGTGTGAACGCAGCCCGAGTCCACCTGACTGTCAGGTGTGAACGCAGCCCGAGTCCACCGGTCTATCAGGTGTGAACGCAGCCCGAGTCCACCTGTCTGTCAGGTGTGAACGCAGCCCGAGTCCACCGGCCTATCAGGTGTGAACGCAGCCCGAGCCCACCGGTCTATCAGGTGTGAACGCAGCCCGAGTCCACCTGACTGTCAGGTGTGAACGCAGCCCGAGTCCACCGGGCTATCAGGTGTGAACGCAGCCCGAGACCACCTGACTGTCAGGTGTGAACGCAGCCCGAGTGCACCGGTCTATCAGGTGTGAACGCAGCCCGAGTCCACCGGTCTGTCAGGTGTGAACGCAGCCCGAGTCCACCGGTCTGTCAGGTGTGAACGCAGCCCGAGTCCACCTGACTGTCAGGTGTGAACGCAGCCCGAGTCCCCCTGACTGTCAGGTGTGAACGCAGCCCGAGTCCACCGGTCTATCAGGTGTGAACGCAGCCTTAGTCCACCGGTCTATCAGGGGTGAACGCAGCCCGAGTCCACCGGTCTGTCAGGTGTGAACGCAGCCCGAGTCCACCTGACTGTCAGGTGTGAACGCAGCCCGAGTCCACCGGTCTGTCAGGTGTGAACGCAGCCCGAGTCCACCGGTCTGTCAGGTGTGAACGCAGCCCGAGTCCACCTGACTGTCAGGTGTGAACGCAGCCCGAGTCCACCGGTCTGTCGGTGGACGCAGCCCGAGTCCACCGGTCTGTCAGGTGTGAACGCAGCCCGAGTCCACCGGTCTATCAGGTGTGAACGCAGCCCGAGTCCACCTGACTGTCAGGTGTGAACGCAGCCCGAGTCCACCGGTCTGTCAGGTGTGAACGCAGCCCGAGACCACCTGACTGTCAGGTGTGAACGCAGCCCGAGTCCACCTGACTGTCAGGTGTGAACGCAGCCCGAGTCCACCGGTCTATCAGGTGTGAACGCAGCCCGAGTCCACCGGTCTATCAGGTGTGAACGCAGCCCGAGTCCACCGGTCTGTCAGGTGTGAACGCAGCCCGAGTCCACCTGACTGTCAGGTGTGAACGCAGCCCGAGTCCACCGGACTGTCAGGTGTGAACGCAGCCCGAGTCCACCTGACTGTCAGGTGTGAACGCAGCCCGAGTCCACCGGTCTATCAGGTGTGAACGCAGCCCGAGTCCACCTGACTGTCAGGTGTGAACGCAGCCCGAGTCCACCTGACTGTCAGGTGTGAACGCAGCCCGAGTCCACCTGACTGTCAGGTGTGAACGCAGCCCGAGTCCACCGGTCTGTCAGGTGTGAACGCAGCCCGAGTCCACCGGACGGCCAGGTGTGAACGCAGCCCGAGTCCACCGGGCTACGGGTGTGAACGCAGCCCGAGTCCACCTGACTGTCAGGTGTGAACGCAGCCCGAGTCCACCTGACTGTCAGGTGTGAACGCAGCCCGAGTCCACCTGACTGTCAGGTGTGAACGCAGCCCGAGTCCACCTGACTGTCAGGTGTGAACGCAGCCCGAGTCCACCGGTCTATCAGGTGTGAACGCAGCCCGCGTCCACCTGTCTGTCAGGTGTGAACGCAGCCCGAGTCCACCGGCTATCAGGTGTGAACGCAGCCCGAGTCCACCTGACTGTCAGGTGTGAACGCAGCCCGAGTCCACCTGACTGTCAGGTGTGAACGCAGCCCGAGTCCACCTGACTGTCAGATGTGAACGCAGCCCGAGTCCACCGGTCTGTCAGGTGTGAACGCAGCCCGAGTCCACCGGACTGTCAGGTGTGAACGCAGCCCGAGTCCACCTGACTGTCAGGTGTGAACGCAGCCCGAGTCCACCTGACTGTAAGGTGTGAACGCAGCCCGAGTCCACCTGACTGTCAGGTGTGAACGCAGCCCGAGTCCACCTGACTGTCAGGTGTGAACGCAGCCCGAATCCACCGGTCTGTCAGGTGTGAACGCAGCCCGAGTCCACCGGTCTGTCAGGTGTGAACGCAGCCCGAGTCCACCTGACTGTCAGGTGTGAACGCAGCCCGAGTCCACCTGACTGTCAGGTGTGAACGCAGCCCGAGTCCACCGGTCTGTCAGGTGTGAACGCAGCCCGAGTCCACCTGACTGTCAGGTGTGAACGCAGCCCGAGTCCACCTGACTGTCAGGTGTGAACGCAGCCCGAGTCCACCTGACTGTCAGGTGTGAACGCAGCCCGAGTCCACCGGTCTATCAGGTGTGAACGCAGCCCGAGTCCACCGGTCTGTCAGGTGTGAACGGAGCCCGAGTCCACCTGACTGTTAGGTGTGAACGCAGCCCGAGTCCACCGGTCTGTCAGGTGTGAACGCAGCCCGAGTCCACCTGACTGTCAGGTGTGAACGCAGCCCGAGTCCACCTGACTGTCAGGTGTGAACGCAGCCCGAGTCCACCTGACTGTCAGGTGTGAACGCAGCCCGAGTCCACCGGTCTATCAGGTGTGAACGCAGCCCGAGTCCACCTGACTGTCAGGTGTGAACGCAGCCCGAGTCCACCGGTCTGTCAGGTGTGAACGCAGCCCGAGTCCACCTGACTGTCAGGTGTGAACGCAGCCCGAGTCCACCGGTCTATCAGGTGTGAACGCAGCCCGAGTCCACCGGTCTGTCAGGTGTGAACGCAGCCCGAGTCCACCTGACTGTCAGGTGTGAACGCAGCCCGAGTCCACCTGACTGTCAGGTGTGAACGCAGCCCGAGTCCACCTGACTGTCAGGTGTGAACGCAGCCCGAGTCCACCGGTCTGTCGGTGGACGCAGCCCGAGTCCACCGGTCTGTCAGGTGTGAACGCAGCCCGAGTCCACCTGACTGTCAGGTGTGAACGCAGCCCGAGTCCACCGGTCTATCAGGTGTGAACGCAGCCCGAGTCCACCTGACTGTCAGGTGTGAACGCAGCCCGAGTCCACACCTGACTCGGTCCACCTGACTGTCAGGTGTGAACGCAGCCCGAGTCCACCTGACTGTCAGGTGTGAACGCAGCCCGAGTCCACCGGTCTATCAGGTGTGAACGCAGCCCGAGTCCACCGGTCTATCAGGTGTGAACGCAGCCCGAGTCCACCTGTCTGTGAGGTGTGAACGCAGCCCGAGTCCACCTGACTGTCAGGTGTGAACGCAGCCCGAGTCCACCTGACTGTCAGGTGTGAACGCAGCCCGAGTCCACCGGTCTGTCAGGTGTGAACGCAGCCCGAGTCCACCTGACTGTCAGGTGTGAACGCAGCCCGAGTCCACCTGACTGTCAGGTGTGAACGCAGCCCGAGTCCACCGGTCTATCAGGTGTGAACGCAGCCCGAGTCCACCTGACTGTCAGGTGTGAACGCAGCCCGAGTCCACCTGACTGTCAGGTGTGAACGCAGCCCGAGTCCACCGGTCTATCAGGTGTGAACGCAGCCCGAGTCCACCTGACTGTCAGGTGTGAACGCAGCCCGAGTCCACCGGTCTATCAGGTGTGAACGCAGCCCGAGTCCACCGGACTGTCAGGTGTGAACGCAGCCCGAGTCCACCTGACTGTCAGGTGTGAACGCAGCCCGAGTCCACCGGTCTATCAGGTGTGAACGCAGCCCGAGTCCACCGGACTATCAGGTGTGAACGCAGCCCGAGTCCACCGGTCTATCAGGTGTGAACGCAGCCCGAGTCCACCGGACTGTCAGGTGTGAACGCAGCCCGAGTCCACCGGACTGTCAGGTGTGAACGCAGCCCGAGTCCACCGGACTGTCAGGTGTGAACGCAGCCCGAGTCCACCGGTCTGTCAGGTGTGAACGCAGCCCGAGTCCACCGGACTGTCAGGTGTGAACGCAGCCCGAGTCCACCGGTCTATCAGGTGTGAACGCAGCCCGAGTCCACCTGACTGTCAGGTGTGAACGCAGCCCGAGTCCACCTGACTGTCAGGTGTGAACGCAGCCCGAGTCCACCGGACTGTCAGGTGTGAACGCAGCCCGAGTCCACCGGACTGTCAGGTGTGAACGCAGCCCGAGTCCACCGGACTGTCAGGTGTGAACGCAGCCCGAGTCCACCGGTCTGTCAGGTGTGAACGCAGTCTGAGATTAAGGTTGTATTTACACCTGATAATTCGGTGAATGCTACTAAGAAAGAAAACCAACTCAGAACTATTACAAAAAAAACCCAACTAACCAAAGAAAATGATAAAAGTGTGTGGAGACATAGGACACAGACAGACAGACAGACGAGGGACACTGAATGACACTGGGACTCTGTACTTCCTCAGCACCTCCACAGAATGCCCTGAGGGACCCATTTATGAATGTTCCTAGAGAACTGTGCCAATACGATGCTGTCGTGCATCACGTGACGATGCTGTCGTGCATCACGTTGACGATGCTGTCGTGCATCACGTGACGATGCTGTCGTGCATCACGTTGACGATGCTGTCGTGCATCATCGACACGATGCTGTCGTGCATCACGTGATGATGCTGTCGTGCATCACGTTGATGATGCTGTCGTGCATCACGTGACGATGCTGTCGTGCATCACGTTGATGATGCTGTCGTGCATCACGTGACGATGCTGTCGTGCATCACGTTGACGATGCTGTCGTGCATCATCGACACGATGCTGTCGTGCATCACGTGATGATGCTGTCGTGCATCACGTGATGATGCTGTCGTGCATCACGTTGATGATGCTGTCGTGCATTACGTTGACGATGCTGTCGTGCATCACGTTGACGATGCTGTCGTGCATCACGTTGACGATGATGTCGTGCATCATCGACACGATGCTGTCGTGCATCATCGACACGATGCTGTCGTGCATCACGTGATGATGCTGTCGTGCATCACGTTGATGATGCTGTCGTGCATCACGTTGACGATGCTGTCGTGCATCACGTTGACGATGCTGTCGTGCATCATCGACACGATGCTGTCGTGCATCACGTGATGATGCTGTCGTGCATTATGTTTATGATGCTGTCGTGCATCACGTTGATGATGCTGTCGTGCATCACGTTGATGATGCTGTCGTGCATCACGTTGACGATGCTGTCGTGCATCACGTGATGATGCTGTCGTGCATCACGTTGACGATGCTGTCGTGCATCATCGACACGATGCTGTCGTGCATCACGTGATGATGCTGTCGTGCATCATGTTTATGATGCTGTCGTGCATCACGTTGATGATGCTGTCGTGCATCACGTTGACGATGCTGTCGTGCATCACGTGATGATGCTGTCGTGCATCATCGACACGATGCTGTCGTGCATCACGTGATGATGCTGTCGTGCATCATGTTTATGATGCTGTCGTGCATCATCGACATGATGCTGTCGTGCATCACGTGATGATGCTGTCGTGCATCACGTGACGATGCTGTCGTGCATCACGTTGATGATGCTGTCGTGCATCACGTGATGATGCTGTCGTGCATCACGTTGATGATGCTGTCATGCATCACGTGATGATGCTGTCGTGCATCATGTTTATGATGCTGTCGTGCATCACGTGATGATGCTGTCGTGCATTATGTTTATGATGCTGTCGTGCATCACGTTGATGATGCTGTCGTGCATCACGTTGATGATGCTGTCGTGCATCACGTTGACGATGCTGTCGTGCATCACGTGATGATGCTGTCGTGCATCATGTTTATGATGCTGTCGTGCATCATTGACACAATGCTGTCGTGCATCACGTGATGATGCTGTCGTGCATCACGTTGATGATGCTGTCGTGCATCACGTTGACGATGCTGTCGTGCATCACGTGATGATGCTGTCGTGCATCACGTTTATGATGCTGTCGTGCATCACGTTGACGATGCTGTCGTGCATCACGTTTATGATGCTGTCGTGCATCACGTGATGATGCTGTCGTGCATCATCGACATGATGCTGTCGTGCATCACGTGATGATGCTGTCGTGCATCACGTGACGATGCTGTCGTGCATCACGTTGATGATGCTGTCGTGCATCACGTGATGATGCTGTCGTGCATCACGTTGATGATGCTGTCGTGCATCACGTTTATGATGCTGTCGTGCATCACGTTGATGATGCTGTCGTGCATCACGTTTATGATGCTGTCGTGCATCACGTGATGATGCTGTCGTGCATCATCGACACGATGCTGTCGTGCATCACGTTGATGATGCTGTCGTGCATCACGTGATGATGCTGTCGTGCATCATCGACACGATGCTGTCGTGCATCACGTTGATGATGCTGTCGTGCATCATGTTTATGATGCTGTCGTGCATCATCGACACGATGCTGTCGTGCATCACGTTGATGATGCTGTCGTGCATCACGTTGATGATGCTGTCGTGCATCACGTTGATGATGCTGTCGTGCATCACGTTGATGATGCAAAGCTGCACAAAGTAATGAAGTTTATTTTGTTATTTCAGAGCAGATCAACTTAAAGTGGCTTATTAACTTACTCATACTTAAAAGAAACTAACAGCAATGAACAGCGGCTGAACAGCATTTTACCTGCTTTACTGGCACCTTCTGCTTCTTCTGGACCTCCACAGTCCTCTGGGAGGGGCCTGAACCAAGACAGAACAGGAACATGAGGTCAGAGTCCCAATTAAATTCTTACAAGTTCAGGTTTAAGTGACACATTTTTTGATTCTTACTTCAGGTCACTCGTTATCTTTAAATTAAGTCTTGACCTTTACCTCAGTCACCTTTATTCATCTGGGGTTTATTTTATGAATTAAACTGTCATAAACTAGAAAACCTGGAATGTGGAACGTCCACTACAGCTCTCAAAATAGATTTACTGTGACTCCCTACAGATTATTCATTTATTTATGCTAAAAACACCCAGAACCTGTGAGAAATGCAACACCAATGGGAGGAAAATACTTTTTGGTTTCACTTTTGAGACTGAAACTGCAGATTGAGAGACATTTTATAATTCAACAGTATCTCATTGATCTTGTACCTTAGAACTGAGTGGAAGTGGTATAGACCTGGAGATGAAATCCTCTGTTAATCCCTCTAACCAGGGCAACAAAGTTCTGGGTGCTGTTGGTGAAAATCGTGGTTTGATGTTCTGATCTCTAATCATGAGTTTAAAGCTGGTAGGTCAGTTTGTACCTGGGAAATTCCTCGTCCTGCCATTCTTCTCTCAGCTCCAAGTCCTGGAAGTTATGGGGACCCAAAGCCTCAACAGCAGTTCTGCAGGGGCCGAACACAAACTCTTAACTTGTTCAAGTGGCTCATCAACACATTGCAGCTGAACTTAACAACTAAAAACAAAACTCAATAAAAATCAACCTAATCAAAAAGAGCAGAAAACTGAAACAGAAATGAGTTAATTTCCATTCAGTCAGCGTAAATACATGCTTCACAAAAAAAGAGGATAAAAACAAATAATAAAAGACATGACAGCGTTCACACGTGTCTCTGCCTGTCCCGTCCTTACATGTTTGACAGATAGAACGGTGGGTATCTTATTGTGTCAAACACGTTTACGCTACATCAGGTTTAGTTTAATTTACTCCTTCTGTTGTGTAATAAACTTTGAGTTTATGGAATGACAGACTATATCTGGTTTTGGAGACAGAGGGGACAGACAGAGAGACAAAGACATTTAAAACATAACTATAAAAAGGTACAGGGAGGAGAGGTAGAAGGCAACATGAAAAACAACAAAAACTAAAACAAAACAAACATACAATCACATATCTTTATCACAAATAGCCACAATTATACATTATAAGCATATTATATAGTGGGGGGGGGCTGAAGTCACAGAGGTGGTTGAAAAGCTTCTTGATGGTAAAGCCCCGGGGTGGATGAGATTCACCCTGAGTTTCTCAAAGCTCTGGATGTTATGGGACCTGATTTCCTGTCAGGTCCAAACTAAACTGCTGAGCTTGACACGTTTCAGAAGAGTAGTGCTAAAAAATAGTACTGCTGTGTACTGGCTGTAACACTACGCTTCCGAGACGCGTGTGAGACGCTTCTGAGACGCGTGTGAGACGCTTCTGAGACGCGTGTGAGACGGGTCTGAGACGCGTGTGAGACGCTTCTGAGACGTGTGTGAGACGGGTCTGAGACGCTTCTGAGACGCGTGTGAGACGCTTCTGAGACGCTTCTGAGACGCTTCTGAGACGCTTCTGAGACGCTTCTGAGACCCGTCTGAGACCCGTCTGAGACCCGTCTGAGACGCTTCTGAGACGCGTGTGAGACGCTTCTGAGACGCTTCTGAGACGCGTGTGAGACGCTTCTGAGACGCTTCTGAGACGCTTCTGAGACCCGTCTGAGACCCGTCTGAGACCCGTCTGAGACGCTTCTGAGACGCTTCTGAGACGCGTGTGAGACGCTTCTGAGACGCGTGTGAGACGGGTCTGAGACGCTTCTGAGACGCGTGTGAGACGCTTGTGAGACGCTTCTGAGACGCGTGTGAGACGGGTCTGAGACGCTTCTGAGACGCGTGTGAGACGCTTCTGAGACGCGTGTGAGACGCTTCTGAGACGCTTCTGAGACGCGTGTGAGACGCGTGTGAGAGGCGTGTGAGACGCTTCTGAGACGCGTGTGAGACGCTTCTGAGACGCTTCTGAGACGCGTGTGAGACGCTTCTGAGACGCGTGTGAGACGGGTCTGAGACGCTTCTGAGACGCGTGTGAGACGCTTCTGAGACGCGTGTGAGACGCATGTGAGACGCGTCTGAGACGCGTCTGAGACGCGTGTGAGACGGGTCTGAGACGCTTCTGAGACGCGTGTGAGACGCATGTGAGACGCTTCTGAGACGCGTGTGAGACGGGTCTGAGATGCTTCTGAGACGCGTGTGAGACGCGTCTGAGACGCGTGTGAGACGCTTCTGAGACGCGTGTGAGACGCTTCTGAGACGCGTGTGAGACGGGTCTGAGACGCTTCTGAGACGCGTGTGAGACGCTTCTGAGACGCGTGTGAGACGGGTCTGAGACGCTTCTGAGACGCGTGTGAGACGCATGTGAGACGCTTCTGAGACGCGTGTGAGACGCGTCTGAGACGCGTGTGAGACGCGTGTGAGACGCTTCTGAGACGCGTGTGAGACGCTTCTGAGACGCTTCTGAGACGCGTGTGAGACGCGTGTGAGAGGCGTGTGAGACGCTTCTGAGACGCGTGTGAGACGCTTCTGAGACGCGTGTGAGACGGGTCTGAGACGCTTCTGAGACGCGTGTGAGACGCTTCTGAGACGCGTGTGAGACGCTTCTGAGACGCTTCTGAGACGCGTGTGAGACGCGTCTGAGACGCTTCTGAGACGCTTCTGAGACCCGTCTGAGACCCGTCTGAGACCCGTCTGAGACGCTTCTGAGACGCGTGTGAGACGGGTCTGAGACGCTTCTGAGACGCGTGTGAGACGCGTGTGAGACCCGTCTGAGACGCGTCTGAGACGCTTCTGAGACGCGTGTGAGACGCTTCTGAGACGCTTCTGAGACGCGTCTGAGACGCTTCTGAGACGCGTGTGAGACGCGTGTGAGAGGCGTGTGAGACGGGTCTGAGACGCTTCTGAGACGCGTGTGAGACGCTTCTGAGACGCGTGTGAGACGGGTCTGAGACGCTTCTGAGACGCGTGTGAGACGCTTCTGAGACGCGTGTGAGACAGGTCTGAGATGCTTCTGAGACGCGTGTGAGACGCTTCTGAGACGCGTGTGAGACGCTTCTGAGACGCTTCTGAGACGCTTCTGAGACGCGTGTGAGACGCTTCTGAGACGCGTGTGAGACGGGTCTGAGACGCTTCTGAGACGCGTGTGAGACGCTTCTGAGACGCGTGTGAGACGCATGTGAGACGCTTCTGAGACGCGTGTGAGACGGGTCTGAGACGCTTCTGAGACGCGTGTGAGACGCTTCTGAGACGCGTGTGAGACGCTTCTGAGACGCTTCTGAGACGCTTCTGAGACGCTTCTGAGACGCTTCTGAGACGCGTCTGAGACGCGTCTGAGACGCGTGTGAGACGGGTCTGAGACGCTTCTGAGACGCGTGTGAGACGCTTCTGAGACGCGTGTGAGACGCTTCTGAGACGCTTCTGAGACGCGTGTGAGACGCGTGTGAGAGGCGTGTGAGACGCTTCTGAGACGCGTGTGAGACGCTTCTGAGACGCGTGTGAGACGGGTCTGAGACGCTTCTGAGACGCGTGTGAGACGCTTCTGAGACGCGTGTGAGACGCGTCTGAGACGCTTCTGAGACGCGTCTGAGACGCTTCTGAGACGCGTGTGAGACGCGTCTGAGACGCGTGTGAGACGGGTCTGAGACGCTTCTGAGACGCGTGTGAGACGCTTCTGAGACGCTTCTGAGACGCTTCTGAGACGCTTCTGAGACGCGTGTGAGACGCGTGTGAGACCCTTCTGAGACGCTTCTGAGACGCTTCTGAGACGCTTCTGAGACGCGTGTGAGACGCGTGTGAGAGGCGTGTGAGACGGGTCTGAGACGCTTCTGAGACGCGTGTGAGACGCATGTGAGACGCTTCTGAGACGCGTGTGAGACAGGTCTGAGATGCTTCTGAGACGCGTGTGAGACGCTTCTGAGATGCGTGTGAGACGCGTGTGAGACGCGTGTGAGACGCTTCTGAGACGCTTCTGAGACGCTTCTGAGACGCTTCTGAGACCCGTCTGAGACGCTTCTGTTTCTGAGGAAACCTCAGAAAAACAGTTTTTAATGGAAGGGACTGTTTAATATTTGCAAGCTGCCTATGACAAGAGACAGTTTTGTTTAAAGTACCAAGAAGTATTCAAATTCTAAGTAAAGCAATGTACTTTAAAGTTACAAATACCACGTACTTTATTCCTCCCTCACAGTACTATATCTGTATTGCTGTGTAAACGTGTGAGGTAACGAACACAGTCCCTAATGCCAAAAATGTTGGGACTCTGTCTCGTCTCAGGAACCGTGTCTGTTCGAATGACTGTGTCCCTTTAAAGTCAATGAAAAAGATACAGTAGGTCCCCACAACATCAGTAAAACATGAATCAAGCAAACACAGACTGCATTCCTTTGTCCTCTCTCTCTTTGGAACCAGTTTTTGTTCCTTCCTAATGTCACAGAAAGAAGCAGTCAGGTGGTTCTTACCTGTCAACAGGTAAGACTACTTCATCATGTGGCAGTCAAACAAGAACTGTAACTTTTCTTTCAGCAGGGGTGGACAGAACCTGCTAGACCGCTTCCACAGACACACCTGAGCAGATGAGAAGGGGTGGGGCTCTATTGTTCCAGCTTGTTGTTAAGCACATACACTGAGTCAGGCAACTGGATGTGGTTGGTGAGTGATGTCATCTCAGCAGTGGTTGGGTCTCTAGTGGACTCCAGAGTTCTTGGAAAGTAAACAGGTTTCAGGAGTTCCCCAAAAATATTTTAGCAGAATGTGTTGATGTTCCACAGGTTCTTCTGTTTTGTTTTGCTCCAGAGGAACTTCATGAGGTTCCATGGTTCAAGATGCTATGTGGTCTCCAGGAGCCCCTGAGAAGCTTCCAGCTAACCCTGATTCCCGACAAAGCTCTTGGGTTCTTAAAAAGACCTTTATAAAAGGTTCTCAGTATCTTCAAAGACGTTGATTTTATTCTTTGGCCCTGGATGAAAGATCAGGTGGTTTAAGATGTTACCTGAAACAAATCAGGGTTCTTCTTAAGGTTCTCTAAACATGTTCCAGGAATCTGGGTTGGTGTCAGCAGACCTAGATCTGGACCTCTTTGGACCCGAGCTCATGAATGATTTCAGTTAGATTTTTTCACCTAGTTATTAAAACATCTGCCCTCCGATTGGACAAACTGATCTAGGATTGAGCTGTAAACCTAAATCAGTTGGAGGTTCCACTCATGTAACTTCAGTGTCTTCCACAGTGTGGGAGCTTTGAGTTTCTGTTCTGTATGAGTGAAGAGATGTTCTCTGGAACCACCGATGGAAATCAGCTGATGGTTAAATCTGGAACTATTTGCATTGTTTCCCTGACAGACCAGAAACCAGACTGGAACCAGAACCAGAACCAGAACCTACAGCAACACTCACACAAGATGTAGAAACACTAGTTCTTGTCTGCACATGAAGGAATTTGGTTACAAAGTTTGATTTTAGTTAAAACCCGGAACTGATCAGAACATTCATTCATAAAACTCAGAATCTCATTGATTCGGATCAGAACCTGTTCAGGTGAAGATTCATGACATCAGGGGCCCATCAGTCCTGCTACTGGGGAGCAGAACTGAGTCCAGGTCCGTCTGCTTTCAGTTCTGAACTGGACCAGGACACAGTGAAACATCAGACAGTAAACGCACCTCAGCGACGCCTTCACAGACTTATCAGCATTAAAAATACAAGTTCCTGTCTGTGCTGGAACAGGAAACACACTCTGAGGTCCTGCTGTGTCCACACTCAGAACATTCAGCTCACCTGTCCTCTGCATACCTGTCGGTGTGTCCCAGGGAGGCGCTCATGATGTTGAAGTGATGTCACGGCAGGTTCTGATCAGCATGTAGGACCTGCTGGATGTCTGTGGATGTGTGCCAGTGTGTGTCTTCCTCTTTCTGTTGGAGCACCGAATCTGAATCTGTGTGACTCGCCTTCTGTCCGTCTGACAAGTTCAGCTGCATTTCACCTCAGAGGCTCCATCTGATTGGCCGACATTCACCTGCTCTGTGCAGACAGGTGAGGTGGATCGGCTGCACCTTCTCTTCATTAACATGAACCAATCTGAGGCGGTTTGAAGCAGGAGGAAGTGTCAGAGGTCTGCAGGGTCCTGGTGCCTGTCTTTGCTGAACTCGACATGTATTCTGGAACATTACAGATGTTTATAAGACAGATGTTTCTACAACTTCACGAGCAGCTCAAACATCTGCAGCTGAGGAGTTTCCTTCTTTACAAACTGAAATGATCTTTGTTTATTTATTTATTAATGTATTGTTATCTTTCTCTTAATGATCCATCTGGTTTTATCAATATAAATTAGTTTTATGAATCACTACTTGTTCTTTTCCTTTTTCATGTTTTTATTATTCATTTTTAATCTAGTGTTTCCTCATGGGGGTCGTTCACACTGGGGGTTTGGTCTGCTCAGTCTACATGGTTGCTTCTACAGGAATGTCGGTGTTGGGGGGCCGGGGTCCCTCTGTGCAGCCCTGTGGCTGTGCTATGGGCCCCGGCCGGCTCTGACCTGGTTCCTGTAGTTTCATCTGGTCGTGGTCCTGGTGGACCAGCTCCTGGTTGTGGATGAACCCCCTACATACATGGTTTCCTCAGTTGTTCAGTTAATTATTTATTCAGTTTTTAATTTAGAGTTTTAGATAGCATTTATGATGGGAAGGGGGGGGGGGTAGCAGGGAGTTGGGGTCTAAATTGTTGTTTGTGTTTTTATTATGTGAAGCACTTTGTGTTGTAAATAACAGGAAACGTTTGATTTGTTTTGGATCTCACTGGTAAAACATGAATTATTTTGATGTAATTTTACATGTAACTGCCTGTAATTTTAAGCTGCTGTGTAGACCAGTACTTCCTGGAGGAGATTTGGTTTCTCGCTGAGATCTTCCTGATAAAACAACAGCTAATAAACACAAAACAATTGGTTTTATTTTGAAAGGCTACACTCTGACAGATTTTATTCTGAAGGTTCAAGACAGAATGTCACCTACTTCCTTTTCTCAAATTTGATCTTTTATTGTTTCATCAAATCCAGGAAACATACGAAGGATCTCACAGTAGCAAGTGACACACCAGAACCTGAATCAGGACCATCCAGAACAAATTCTGCAGGTCTTGGTTCTAGTTTGGCAGCTGGACTGGACTCTGTTGGACTAGATGGACCTAATTATATTGAATTTGCTTCTATAGTGCCAGCTGGACAATTATGGTAGTCTCCGTTTTGCTGGACTACCAGGACCCAGCTCTACAGGACCAGAATAACAAGGTTCAGTTGGACCACTTTCTACTGGAGCAGATCAGTCTGTTTCTGGTGGACCAGAAACTGCCAGCTTTGCTGGACCTGGTTTTGGTGGATCAGCTTTAGTTCAACCCAACACTGTGACAACTTCAGAGACATCCTGATTACTGACAGGAGAAAGGTCAGAGGTCAGAAGTCTCCATTTTGCTGAACTTCTCCTGCAGGTCCTGAGTGTTGATCCAGGGTGGACCTTCATCCAGTGGACATCCCTCTACCAGACTGTTCATGGGAGTGGGAGGGATCGGGGACTCTTCTTCTGCATCTCCGAGGTAATCTCCATCTGTGTCCCGCTCTCTCAGGAAGTCTTTCATAATTGGGAGGAGCTTCTTTCGAGATGCCAGAGCGTTCCCTGAAAGGGAAATTCATCATAGGAGACACGATCAGATGATAGGCTGAAAAAGATTGTTCACCTGAAGGAAACAGGTATGAACTTCACCTTGATGATAGGCTGAGATGTGGGAGTGAGAGCTGCTGATTGGACAGAGACTGAGGGTGGGGTTACAAGTCTGTTCCAGGTAATGGCTCACCTGAGGAAACACATCAGACCTGTAAGGACCACCTGAAAAACCAACAGCAGTGTAGGATCAGTGTGTAGAGTCGTGTGTACCTGCTTCCTGCAGGTGGTGCTCAGGCTAAACACAGCCAGCTCTCTGATTGGCTCTTTGCTCGCAGTAAAAGAGATTGTCATCAGCAGCAACAAATCAAATCCAAACTTCTGACAGAAACCTGAAAGCTCCGCCTCCAAATCTGCCCTCTGGAAAAACTCCTGACACACACACACACACACACACACACACACACACACACACACACACACACACACACACACACATGCAAGTGTGTTTTGGTATCCTTATGGGGACCGTCCATTGACTTCCATTGATTTTAGTAACTAGATTTATACCTAACCCAAACCCTTTTACTAACCTTAACCATTACTGATCTATAACTAACCCTAAGACTAACTAAAACTCTATTCACACCATACCTATAAACCTAACCCCTAACCCTAAAAAGGGGAGTCCCCCTCATGGGGACCAGGCTTCGGTCCCCACAAGAACCCTCGGACCCCAGAAAGATAGTAAAAGTCAGGAAACTGGTCCTCAGGAGGTCAGAAATACAAACCCACACACACACACACACACACACACACACACACACACACACACACACACACACATGCAAGTGTGTTTTGGTATCCTTATGGGGACCGTCCATTGACTTCCATTGATTTTAGTAACTAGATTTATACCTAACCCAAACCCTTTTACTAACCTTAACCATTACTGATCTATAACTAACCCTAAGACTAACTAAAACTCTATTCACACCATACCTATAAACCTAACCCCTAACCCTAAAAAGGGGAGTCCCCCTCATGGGGACCAGGCTTCGGTCCCCACAAGAACCCTCGGACCCCAGAAAGATAGTAAAAGTCAGGAAACTGGTCCTCAGGAGGTCAGAAATACAAACCCACACACACACACACACACACACACCACACACACACACACACACACACACACACACACATACACATACACACACACCGGGACGAAACGTTTTCGAGAGACAAAAAGAAGTCCAGGTACCTTTTGATTGACATGTCCAGGACAACTGAGAATCTACACAAACTTAGTACTTGTAGTAGTACTTGGTTACCTCTAGAGTACTATAAAGTACAGAGATGGCGAGATTCAAACTTCCTGAAACAGACTTCATGTCCTTTAACAGCATCTGCTCCGTGTTTAGACCTGAGAACAAAGTAATACCACAAAATGAACCAAGTACTACTACTAAAAACAGAAGGAAATGATTCAATAATTAGTGAAATACTACATCAACAGTTAATACTCTTTTATTGTACTACCAAGAAATTCAAGAAAAAATCCTTTAAAAACATGAACTTAGTGCAGCTGTATGTAAAGTGGTAAAAGTCTGAACACCAGCAGAACCTACAAACACTAAGATCTATTCTTCTGATTAGGGTTGGGTGATATGGCCAAATTTTTACATCACGGTTTTTTCTAAATTATATGGGTTTTACGATATTTTAGCCCATTTTACTGTGATTTTGTTGCCCCGCCTCAGGGGGCAGTAATTAAGTTAAGTTGCTAGTTTTACTGCTGCTGGCTAACGCAAATGAAGTCCAACATTTTGAAGCAGAAGAAATGTCAAACTACAGACGTGTCTCTTCTTTTTGGAAGTTGTTCTGGGTTAGTGACCTGGGAGCCACTGTTACAGCCCCCCCCCCAGATATACGTTCCGGACTCTGTCTAGGCTTCTCACCGGTATAGCAGTATTAGTATTAAATGATCACGATATATTTTTCCATATCGTTAGATATCGATTTTTATCACGATTCTTTTTTATATTGCCAGTTTAAAGCACCTCAAAATGTAAAAATAAAGAAACTAGATATTAGTTAAACCTTTTATTGACATTGAGGTTTTTTTATTGACAAAGATAGAAAATAAACAAATTGTCTTCTCTGGGATTATTAAGATGACCTAAAATATAAACTTTATCATTATCTGGCCGGCAGCACATCACTCCAATTTTAGCAAGACTTCACTGGCTCCCTGTGCACTATTTTAAATTTGACTGTTTGTTTTTAAGGCCTTGAACGGTTTAGCACCAGCGTACCTTGCAGAGGTATTAACTCCGTATGTGCCGGGCAGGACTCTTCGTTCAGGTGACCTCCATCTACTACAGATTCCCCGCGATGAACGAGCTTTTTCAATCTCTGCTCCTAAACTCTGGAATGATCTCCCGCTGGATATCAGACTCTCCCCCTCCATCGTGGTATTTAAGTCCCTTAAAGACCTAAAGGCTTTTAGTGTCTAGCTATTATAACCAGATTTTATTTTTCTATTCTTTTACTTATTTTATTGATTTGTATCTGTTTTATTGTTTGCTGTATTTGCTATATTTCTGCTGTTTTGATCTTCTCCTTTAATGATTATTAACTTTATGTTCTATCCCTGTACAGCACTTTGCTCAGCTCACATGCTGTTTTTAAATGTGCTCTATCAAATAAATGGAATGGAATCTGTGATGCTACATATTATATATGTATATGCTGTTCATACCATAGCCACTGGCACTTTATATTAAATAACAATACTGTTTATATTGTTTAGCTACTTTGTAGCTGCAGAATTAAACATTGCAAAACAAAATATTAAATTTAGCAGCACTGAATACTCAGATCAAATAGTAACACACCTAAAGATCAAAAGACTGGGATCTATTTCTGTCTTCAACTCCACATTCGGTCATTCTGATGCTTTTCTTCTTCTTCTAGTTTAATGGCAAACAACATGCAGGAAGCATTACTGCCCCACTAGTGGGCCTGCACGCTTCCACCATGTTTGATGGAGAAAATAGCCTCACAGCTGATCACTGTGATTGAACTGAAAATAATCACAATCACAAAGCGCTAAGCTGTATGTGAAAAATTCATATCATAACCAAAATAAACTCTGATTTTTGGTACAAACCGATATACCGCCCAGCCCGACTTCTGATACATTAATAATACTATCCAGAAAACCTTGAACCCAAACAGAACTGTGATTATGACACGTGAGACATCAGGTGAGTCTGGATGACGTTCTACCTGTACAAACTGTCAGCCATGCTCAGGTACTGTTACACTCACCTGAGATGTCAAACTTTGCATTTTGCAGCTCCTGGAAGAGAGCGCCCCTTGGTGGAAGAGTGGGGAACTGCGCCTCCAGCACTGCAGCATACTGGCTGTCTTTAGGTGTTACTTTACCTGCAGCAGGAGACATGTTGACGCAGTCCAGCACCACCGTCGCTATACACACACACACACACACACACACACACACACACACACACACACACACACACACACACACACACACACACACACACACACACACACACACACACACACACACACACCAATAAGCTCCAACCACCCACTCATGGTCCAAAAAGCTCAAAACTACCAAGTAAGATCAGATCAGGTGTTTCTGATCAGGTAAATGTGATCAGATGCTGATAATCAGTGAGGTGTATGAATCCAGGTGTTTGTAACCAGGTGTATACCATAGAGTAGTTGAGCGAGCTGCTGGTCAAGGATTTGTGGAGCTTTCTGGATGATGCGCTCTGTTACTAAGGTAGCACAAGATCCCACCATCTCCACGGTAACAGGACAGGATGGGGAGGGGTCTCTCTCAAGCAGGTGGTGGTCAATCACCTCCACCACCACCCCCTCCAGGTTTCTGTCTGAACTGTAGGACAGAGAGATGAGTTGAGCACATCTCTACCTGCAGGTGTACTCCAACAAACTCAGAGATGTCTACCTGTACAGGTAAGGCTTTGTGGCAGTGCCATGTTTACACACACCTGAGCAGGACTGGCACATAGTGACAGTTAGTGATCACTGTTAACAGGTAAGTATTTACAGCTACCTGTCAGGTGTCTGTGTCTCACCTGGGTAGGACATTGTGGTCAACCAGCGTCAGCTGCAGTCGACCAGCTCGATGCAGCTCCTGCAAATCTAGCTGGTCCCTGAACAGCAGCAGGTCTGGAGACAATCCGGCCTGTCGCAGCAGGAAGGTGTTGTCAGAACGCAGGACCAGTTCTGACTGTCGAATGTTGAGCAGCGGCAGTGGAAACATCTCATCACCTGCAGTCTGACAGAGACAAACAAGCACTGAACTCCGACTCCACTGACCACGACTGTCAGCTGAGTACACAGCTTCTCACCTTGGACAGGAAGAAGGCGAAGACCAGGGCAGATACCATTGAGTCCAGATCACAGGCTTCATTCCCAAGAACAACATGAAACCTCAGCTGATCTGTTTTCTCCTGAAGAACCACAAAAGTACCACTCATAAAAGGAAACGGGTCTAAATAAAACACCACAATGAACCCCAGAAGGGAACTTCCTGTTCGGGATCAGGAATCAGAGGGTCGGAACTACAGGTCCTGTAGTTAAAAGACTCTTCAGAGTTTAAGTTTTTTTTTTTCTTTTCTAGATTAAACAGTCAAACCAAACTGGTTCAGCGCAAAAACCAGAAAACAAGATGAAAATGTCAAAAAAGATCAAATAAGCAGAAATAATGAAAACGAATATACAAATAAAACACAAAAAATTATGAAAATATACCAAGGAACAATTTCAAAAAAAACAAACGCTTCAGTTTTTCTAGATGTTTATTTCTTGAATTGACTTTGAATTTCAACATTTGTGACAGTTTTAATTTGTTTAACAGATAAAGATATTTACTTGATTCTTTTACTTTGAAACGTGACCGGAAGTTGAAGCACGGCTAACTCAACCCTGTGATTTGAATAAATAAACTCTGAATTGAAACACCAAATAAAAGCTGTCGGTAGGAGTTCTGGGAGTGCACATGCTGCTTTAACCTCTCGGTAACGGATGGTACCTTCACGGCCCGCCGGCATGTCCGCAGGAACTCCTCCATTATTATCCGTTAGCTCTCCGCTGCTAACGCTCCGGGCTGCTGCCAGTACCGAGGATAGATTCGTTAATCCAGGACACAAGACTCACCGGCACCGAGCGGCCACGGTCAGACCTGACCGAAAACCGAATCTGGAGGCCGCCGCCGTCTGTCCGTTCAAGGTTAAAGGTCAGGACGCGTTCACTGACGCGTTCAGAGCTCGTAAAACAACAAGTTATAACAACAAGAGTGTGAAGATTCAACAAACGTTAGAACTATCGTAAATAAAAACAGAATGCAATATTCTGAAGTTCTATAAACACAGACAAATACAATAAATCGAAACTTTTTCACTGAAACAAACAGCCGCCATCTTACCAAGTGCTACTCGTATTTGTTTCTATCCAGTTGTTCCACATCATGTGAAGTGACGACATGCTTCATCTGCTCCACTGCGTCATCACGTGAACAATAAAAGTTTAAGTGTTGATCAAGTGACTGTGTGACGTCAGCACTGTGTTTCCTGACGTTACATCATCTTATTTATTCGTGTTATTTCACCAGGTAGAACCAGGTGGAACCGGGTGGAACCAGGTAGAACTGGACCTATGGCAGTTCCAATCCAGCTGACAGGTGAATATTAATCTCAGTGATAGTTAAACTCTTCACTTACAGACAGTAACTGTATTACTGATAATAGTACATGGAGTATTAAGAAAGATCAGATCAGTTTATTTAGGTAAATTTCGTCATGGTACAAAATTCAACAGGTTTTATTTGCCTTTGCAAACTTTGAACTCAGTAAAGTAAATGTGATGAAAAAGACCAAAAACAGGAGTCACACAGTTTGGCAGAGTAAAAGAGGCATCTGTCACAGCAGCACCTGAAAAGAGACCTTTTCATCTGAATCATCAGCTGCATCAACTGGCCTTTTTAAATTATTGTAAAACTATTTTTACTTCAAAATTTGTTTGAATAAAACCATCTGAAAATCAACATTTGTATCAACCCTGATGTCAGTCAGCACATTCAGTCTGATCATGTTCCGGTTCGACAGGTCCAGAGACCGAAAGGTGCTGAAACACAGTCAAATGATAGTTTCATAACGTAATTCATGTTTCTGACATCTGCTGCAAAAATAAAAGTCTTTCTGTGGACATCAACAGAAACTGGTCTTCTACACCTCTACCTGAAATCCATATTTTCTTAATCATTGCAGGCACAAATTTATTTTGAAATCAATTTTTGGACAAAGTCTAATTAAAATTATTTTTTAAGTGGTAATTTAATCTGACATTAGTAAAAAATGCAAACCTATAATTATAAATTGAATATAAAAAAAATTAAAAATCTTTATCTGTCATAATATTCAGACTTTATTTTAAAAACTATGTTCTCTGAGGATTCCTCAAACAAAGTGACCAGATCAGCTGCAGGTGTCAGAAACTGGATCAGAATCCAGATGTCATCAGACATGTGAAGGCGGCGCTCTGGGTAACACCGTTTCATCTTGGTGTTTTACAGTAAGATTTCAAATAAAAATAAATCTGATTACATACAGATGCATAGAAAGTATAAAAGTTTGAAAGGCTAAAATTAAACTAAACAGTTTAAAAAAAAGAAGCACTGTAGAAAAAAGTGGTACGGAAAAAAGAAACTTATTCATCTTTGTTCTGTTGAGGCTTCAGGTCTGATAAAAGGGTTTTAAAATGTGACAAGGGTTCATTTAGTTTTTTCATGTCGAACAGACGCTTGAAACCTCTGTGTTTGTTCTACTTGTTTTATTTCATGGAAGTAATGATCACTGCAGCCTGAAGGGGGCAGCGGTGGGACTTGACATTTTTTGCAGGTCTCCATGGTAACACTGTTGTAAACACTGATTAAATGCACCATAGACACATAGAATGGACACATTTATTCAGACGCTGTACCAGTTTTCAGACCGTTTGGTACTGACCTCTGACCTCTATAAATGATTGATAACTGCCACTAAAACTGAAACAAATATGTCTAACATGATAAATTATTGCTTTGTATTTAGTAATCTGTCAAATGTTTCATCTTAGCTGACACCCTGAGAGTGATCTCTGATCCCAGCAACAGCTGCAGGCTGATGACGTCTGACCTGTGAGAGGTGGTCTAGATCTTTTCCACATAGTTTCCTGGAAACATCCCTTCTTTGCCACGCAACCGCCCAAACCACCAACCGGACGGATCTACAGAAACAGAGAGAGAATGATGAAGAGTCAGCGTCTACAGAAAACCTTACTTCTTCTGGGAAGTTCAGCGCTGTGAATTTAGACAACATGACAGCAGGAAGTTTGTTTATTCACTCGTTATCAACCATCAGGGTTTTAACTGCAATGAACTGGTTCAGTATTTGTGTCACTCTGTTAACATCTGACCTTCAGCTTGTCAGAAAAAATCAGCCCTAAAAACTAAGCTACTCAGTTTTTTCATGGACTAGTGAACTGAACCAAACTAGTTAATGACTGGGCCTAAAAGTTTGAGGAGGGTCTGCCTGCGGCCTGCAAGACGGAGGTGTGTCTTGTAGCGGGCGTGTCGTGTAGTGACGTCACTACACGACACGCCCGCTACAGAAGCGTAAATCATGGTAAACCACGCGAGACTGCCGAAATAAAACAGGAAGTTAACATATTCAGTTTCTACATTTCACAGAGCCATTCACATGACATAAATTCATAAAAAAACATGTACATCAAGTACCAGATTAAAAATTAATGGTTTAAGATCTTCCGCTTCACTATGAACACATTTGACAGATCAAAAAGAAAAGTATTTAATGGTTGTTTGTCACAAAAGGAGGGAGATGCACACAAAGTTATGTTGTGTGTGATCAGTGATGTGAGTGCATGTGTGGAATAAAGAAATCAGACTTCCAAACAAATGCCAGGAGGTGTTACAGGTAAGAGGGACAGCTACTGAGCTTGAGGAGAGGCACGTCACATCTAAGTACTTTCCATTCTAAGCTCAGGTTGCTGCGGATCAGCTGGTGATCAGAGAGAAAGTACCGAGGTTCATCACACTGCTTACAGAATGATTTCACAAATGAATTCCCCATTATATTAAGACTGAATAAAATTACTGCCATCACACATAACAACCGCCCCCCTCCTCCCCCGCCCGTCAAATAAATGGACATTAAGATTTTATACACAACGGCCGACATGATTCATTATTATTTTGCTCATTAATTCTCATGTATTTTCTCGTAGCAGCATCAAAGAATATCAACGTTTGTACGCTTTTGAATATATTTATTGTAGGTAAAGAAAGCGCAAAGTGCGTTACTAGCTACTTGGGCTCATATACCTTTAAGAAACCACGGCGTGTCGTGTAGTGGGCGTGTCGTGTAGTGATGTCACTACACGACACGCCCACTGTCTTGCAGGCTGCAGACAGATACACTTGAAAAGTTCAGACTGGATATGGAACGTGAACACCACAGCACCATCTAGTGTCTGGATGTTGTAGTTGCAACAATAGAAGACTGTTCCCAGCTGTCAGGATGCAGGTTTAACATTTCACGTGTGTTTTGATGCCATGAAAATGTTTATTTGGGTCCATCTATTGTAGCTTCAGCTGAACTGGTTTTTGATCTTCTCTGGTCGCTCCTCTTCTGAAAAGAATAATGAAATCTCCGGGGCTCTAAAGCAGCTGCTTGACCTGCTGACTCCGCCCCCCTCCACAGTACCCGCCTCGGACTGTTTAGGCAACCTGCAATGGCACTTCTATTGGCTGGTAGATGTAAACATAATACCAACGTCAGAATAAATAATTTATTATGTTTTACTTCAAATATATTTTTTTAATGAAATATTATATTTTCATCCTATACTTCTCTGAACACCCCGTGGACGTATTATGTTGTTAAATATATAGATTTTTATAAAACTGTTCCACATTCAGCCTTTAATCTGCAGCTGACGCTCACGTTCAGGTATGTTGTGTCATCGTCTACTTGATTTGCTCATTTGTTTTTTCACTTGTAACATCTTTTCATTTAACAGTCCATGAGCACTTCAATTACATTTGTTCTATAGTCAATGTTCCCTCAACATTTCTTAATTTTTTGTTGGTGTACTAATATTTGCTAATTAGATTAGCATAGCTTAGCACATCATGGCTACCCTCCTTCACCCAACTTCAAACTGAGACGTCATGAACCCTGAAGTTAAATGAGATGTTTCAGTAAATCACTGTTTCTACAGAGAAACATTCTAGAAGGTTCTAGCTGTAGACAGGAAGGTTCTCCTGTAGAGGGTTCTAGCTGTAGACGGGAAGGTTCTCCTGTAGAGGGTTCTAGCTGTGGACGGGAAAGATCTCCTGTAGAGGGTTCTAGCTGTGGACAGGAAGGTTCTCCTGTAGAGGGTTCTAGCTGTAGACAGGAAGGTTCTCCTGTAGAGGGTTCTAGCTGTAGACGGGAAGGTTCTCCTGTAGAGGGTTCTAGCTGTGGACGGGAAAGATCTCCTGTAGAGGGTTCTAGCTGTGGACGGGAAGGTTCTCCTGTAGAGGGTTCTAGCTGTGGACGGGAAGGATCTCATCTAGAGGGTTCTTGCTATAGACAGGAAGGATCTCCTGTAGAGGGTTCTAGCTGTGGACGGGAAGGTTCTCCTGAAGAGGGTTCTAGCTGTAGACGGGAAGGTTCTCCTGTAGAGGGTTCTAGCTGTGGACGGGAAAGATCTCCTGTAGAGGGTTCTAGCCGTAGAGGGTTCTAGCTGTGGACGGGAAGGATCTCCTGTAGAGGGTTCTAGCTGTGGACGAGAAGGATCTACTGTAGAGGGTTCTAGGTCTGGACGGGAAGGATCTCCTGTAGAGGGTTCTAGCTGTAGACATGAAGGATCTCCTGTAGAGGGTTCTAGCTGTGGACGGGAAGGCTCTCCTGTAGAGGGTTCTAGCTGTGGACAGGAAGGATCTCCTGTAGAGGGGTCTAGCTGTGGACATGGAGGATCTCCTGTAGAGGGTTCTAGCTGTAGACATGGAGGATCTCCTGTAGAGGGTTCTAGCTGTAGACGGGAAGGATCTCCTGTAGAGCTTCTAGCTGTGGACGGGAAGGATCTACTGTAGAGGGTTCTAGCTGTAGACGAGAAGGATCTACTGTAGAGGGTTCTAGGTCTGGACGGGAAGGATCTCCTGTAGAGGGTTCTAGCTGTAGACATGGAGGATCTCCTGTAGAGGGTTCTAGCTGTGGACAGGAAGGATCTCCTGTAGAGGGTTCTAGCTGTGGACATGGAGGATCTCCTGTAGAGGGTTCTAGCTGTGGACAGGAAGGATCTCCTGTAGAGGGTTCTAGCTGTGGACGGGAAGGATCTACTGTAGAGGGTTCTAGCTGTGGACGGGAAGGAACTCCTGTAGAGGGTTCTAGCTGTGGACAGGAAGGATCTCCTGTAGAGGGTTCTAGCTGTAGACGGGAAGGATCTCCTGTAGAGGGTTCTAGGTGTGGACATGGAGGATCTCCTGTAGAGGGTTCTAGCTGTGGACGGGAAGGATCTCCTGTAGAGGGTTCTAGCTGTGGACGGGAAGGATCTACTGTAGAGGGTTCTAGCTGTGGACGGGAAGGAACTCCTGTAGGGGGTTCTAGCTGTGGACAGGAAGGATCTCCTGTAGAGGGTTCTAGCTGTGGACATGGAGGATCTCCTGTAGAGGGTTCTAGCTGTAGACATGGAGGATCTCCTGTAGAGGGTTCTAGCTGTAGAAGGGAAGGATCTCCTGTAGAGGGTTCTAGCTGTGGACGGGAAGGATCTACTGTAGAGGGGTCTAGCTGTGGACGGGAAGGATCTCCTGTAGAGGGTTCTAGCTGTGGACAGGAAGGATCTCCTGTAGAGGGTTCTAGCTGTGGATGGGAAGGATCTCCTGTAGAGGGTTCTAGCTGTAGACAGGAAGGAACTCCTGTAGAGGGTTCTAGCTGTAGACGGGAAGGATCTCCTGTAGAGGGTTCTAGCTGTGGACGGGAAGGATCTACTGTAGAGGGTTCTAGCTGTGGACGGGAAGGATCTCCTGTAGAGGGTTCTAGCTGTGGACGGGAAGGATCTCCTGTAGAGGGTTCTAGCTGTGGACAGGAAGGATCTCCTGTAGAGGGTTCTAGCCGTAGAGGGTTCTAGCTGTGGACGGGAAGGATCTCCTGTAGAGGGTTCTAGCTGTGGACGGGAAGGATCTCCTGTAGAGGGTTCTAGCTGTAGACGAGAAGGATCTCCTGTAGAGGGTTCTAGCTGTGAACGGGAAGGTTCTCCTGCAGAGGGTTCTAGCTGTGGATGGGAAGGATCTCCTGTAGAGGGTTCTAGCTGTGGACGGGAAGGATCTCCTGTAGAGGGTTCTAGCTGTGGACGGGAAGGATCTCCTGTAGAGGGTTCTAGCTGTGGATGGGAAGGATCTACTGTAGAGGGTTCTAGATCTGGACGGGAAGGATCTCCTGTAGAGGGTTCTAGCTGTGGACGGGAAGGATCTACTGTAGAGGGTTCTAGCTGTGGACGGGAAGGATCTCCTGTAGAGGGTTCTAGCTGTGGACGGGAAGGATCTCCTGTAGAGGGTTCTAGCTGTGGATGGGAAGGATCTACTGTAGAGGGTTCTAGCTGTGGACAGGAAGGATCTCCTGTAGAGGGTTCGAGCCGTAGAGGGTTCTAGCTGTGGATGGGAAGGATCTCCTGTAGAGGGTTCTAGCTGTAGACAGGAAGGAACTCCTGTAGAGGGTTCTAGCTGTAGACGGGAAGGATCTCCTGTAGAGGGTTCTAGCTGTGGACGGGAAGGATCTCCTGTAGAGGGTTCTAGCTGTGGACGGGAAGGATCTCCTGTAGAGGGTTCTAGCTGTGGACAGGAAGGATCTCCTGTAGAGGGTTCTAGCTGTGGACAGGAAGGATCTCCTGTAGAGGGTTCTAGCTGTGGACATGGAGGATCTCCTGTAGAGGGTTCTAGCTGTAGACATGGAGGATCTCCTGTAGAGGGTTCTAGCTGTGGACGGGAAGGATCTCCTGTAGAGGGTTCTAGCTGTGGACGGGAAGGATCTCCTGTAGAGGGTTCTAGCTGTGGACGGGAAGGATCTCCTGTAGAGGGTTCTAGCTGTAGACAGGAAGGATCTCCTGTAGAGGGTTCTAGCTGTGGACGGGAAGGATCTACTGTAGAGGGTTCTAGCTGTAGACGAGAAGGATCTACTGTAGAGGGTTCTAGCTGTGGACGGGAAGGATCTCCTGTAGAGGGTTCTAGCTGTGGACGGGAAGGATCTCCTGTAGAGGGTTCTAGCTGTGGACATGGAGGATCTCCTGTAGAGGGTTCTAGCTTTGGACGGGAAGGATCTCCTGCAGAGGGTTCTAGCTGTGGCCGGGAAGGATCTCCTGCAGAGGGTTCTAGCTGTGGACGGGAAGGATCTCCTGTAAGGGTTCTAGCTGTGGACGGGAAGGATCTCCTGTAGAGGGTTCTAGCTGTGGACGGGAAGGATCTCCTGTAGAGGGTTCTAGCTGTGGACATGGAGGATCTCCTGTAGAGGGTTCTAGCTGTGGACAGGGAGGATCTCCTGTAGAGGGTTCTAGCTGTGGACGGGAAGGATCTACTGTAGAGGGTTCTAGCTGTGGACGGGAAGGATCTCCTGTAGAGGGTTCTAGCTGTGGACATGGAGGATCTCCTGTAGAGGGTTCTAGCTGTAGACATGGAGGATCTCCTGTAGAGGGTTCTAGCTGTGGACGGGAAGGATCTCCTGTAGAGGGTTCTAGCTGTGGACATCGAGGATCTCCTGTAGAGGGTTCTAGCTGTGGACATGGAGGAGCTCCTGTAGAGGGTTCTAGCTGTGGACGGGAAGGATCTCCTGTAGAGGGTTCTAGCTGTAGACGGGAAGGATCTCCTGTAGAGGGTTCTAGCTGTGGACGGGAAGGATCTACTGTAGAGGGTTCTAGCTGTAGACGAGAAGGATCTACTGTAGAGGGTTCTAGCTGTGGACAGGAAGGATCTTCTGTAGAGGGTTCTAGCTGTAGACATGGAGGATCTCCTGTAGAGGGTTCTAGCTGTAGACGGGAAGGATCTCCTGTAGAGGGTTCTAGCTGTGGACGGGAAGGATCTCCTGTAGAGGGTTCTAGCTGTAGACAGGAAGGATCTCCTGTAGAGGGTTCTAGCTGTGGACAGGAAGGATCTCCTGTAGAGGGTTCTAGCTGTAGACATGGAGGATCTCCTGTAGAGGGTTCTAGCTGTGGACGGGAAGGATCTCCTGTAGAGGGTTCTAGCTGTAGACGGGAAGGATCTACTGTAGAGGGTTCTAGGTCTGGACGGGAAGGATCTCCTGTAGAGGGTTCTAGCTGTAGACATGGAGGATCTCCTGAGAGGGTTCTAGCTGTGGACGGGAAGGATCTCCTGTAGAGGGTTCTAGCTGTGGACGGGAAGGATCTCCTGTAGAGGGTTCTAGCTGTGGACGGGAAGGATCTCCTGTAGAGGGTTCTAGCTGTAGACATGGAGGATCTCCTGTAGAGGGTTCTAGCTGTGGACGGGAAGGATCTCCTGTAGAGGGTTCTAGCTGTGGACGGGAAGGATCTCCTGTAGAGGGTTCTAGCTGTGGACGGGAAGGATCTACTGTAGGGGGTTCTAGCTGTAGACAGGAAGGACCGCCTGTAGAGGGTTCTAGCCGTAGAGGGTTCTAGCTGTGGACGGGAAGGATCTCCTGTAGAGGGTTCTAGCTGTAGACGGGAAGGATCTCCTGTAGAGGGTTCTAGCTGTGGACGGGAAGGATCTCCTGTAGAGGCTTCTAGGTAGACGGGAAGGATCTCCTGTAGAGGGTTCTAGCTGTGGACGGGAAGGATCTCCTGTAGAGGGTTTTGCTGTGGACAGGAAGGATCTCCTGTAGAGGGTTCTAGCCGTAGAGGGTTTGCTGTGGACAGGAAGGATCTCCTGTAGAGGGTTCTAGCTGTGGACGGGAAGGATCTCCTGTAGAGGGTTCTAGCTGTAGACGGGAAGGATCTCCTGTAGAGGGTTCTAGCTGTGGACGGGAAGGATCTCCTGTAAGGGTTCTAGCTGTGGACGGGAAGGATCTCCTGTAGAGGGTTCTAGCTGTGGACGGGAAGGATCTACTGTAGAGGGTTCTAGCTGTAGACGAGAAGGATCTACTGTAGAGGGTTCTAGGTCTGGACGGGAAGGATCTCCTGTAGAGGGTTCTAGCTGTAGACATGGAGGATCTCCTGTAGAGGGTTCTAGCAGTGGACGGGAAGGATCTCCTGTAGAGGGTTCTAGCTGTGGACATGGAGGATCTCCTGTAGAGGGTTCTAGCTGTGGACAGGAAGGATCTCCTGTAGAGGGTTCTAGCTGTGGACATGGAGGATCTCCTGTAGAGGGTTCTAGCTGTAGACATGGAGGATCTCCTGTAGAGGGTTCTAGCTGTGGACGGGAAGGATCTCCTGTAGAGGGTTCTAGCTGTAGACAGGAAGGATCTCCTGTAGAGGGTTCTAGCTGTGGACGGGAAGGATCTACTGTAGAGGGTTCTAGCTGTAGACAGGAAGGATCTCCTGTAGAGGGTTCTAGCTGTGGACGGGAAGGATCTCCTGTAGAGGGTTCTAGCTGTAGACATGGAGGATCTCCTGTGTTGGATCTGTTGTTGAGTTACTGTGTTCTGAAGAGGATGATGAGGGTTCTCCATAATGTTCTTCTTCCTCCTTTGGACAATCAACTCAAGAGGATCCAGTACAGAACCAGAACAGAACCAGTCATCTTTATTCGTGAGTTTAGCTTCTTTATGTCACCTGCTCTTATGCTCCGCCCCCAACAGGTGACTGCAGGTGTGATCACACTCACACTGTGAGTGATCTGATCACTAATGATTCAGTTTTAGGTTTAAAGATTAGAAATACATGTACTACTCTGTATACTCATGGTAGTAGTACTGTAGTACTTAAGGTAGTATCAGCAGTACCTTCGGTTAGTATCTCGATGACATCATCAGCGTTGAAGCTGAGCTCATCAGTATCCTGAGCATCATAAGCATACAGAGCCCTGCACTGAGGAGACCGGGGCTTTGGTTTGGGTCGACCTACCCCTGGAAGGGGTTTAACCTCCTTTGAAAGGCGTCGATGTAGCCTGTAGGCAAAGATCAGGGAAAGTTTCATCTCATAACTCTGATATTTATCCTCCAGTTTTTGGTTTCACTGGTTAGTTTTACTGATTCTACTGGTTCCAGTAGTTCATGTTGCTGAGTATCTCACCCTGCAGCACCCTGATCGGGGACCTCCATGAAGCCCATGTCTTGGTTCAGTTGAGGTTGGTTGCCAGGACGATGCTGGTTCTGGAGGCGGGGCAGAGTGGGCTGCTCCATGCTGGCTTGCTTCCTCAGCAGGGAGCCTCTGGAGGAGTTATTATGTCCTTTCGGTGTCCCACCTCTTCTCGGGAAAGGAGCTGAGGAACAAACATCATGACCCAGCAGTCTGACAAAGACTTTCTTTTAAAACTGGGAGACAGCTGAAGGTACTGGTACCTGAATTGTTCTGCTTAGTGGGCGGGGCCTGGTTGGCACTGTAACGGCTCTTGCGATTGTCTTTCCTTGTTGGTCCTGCAAATCAAACAGAACATGATGTGTTGCACACAAACATTTCTGACTTCATCATGGAATCCATTTAGAACTTACTGGAATTTTTAGGAAGACCTGGCCCGATGGAGACCTGCAGGACCTTCCCACTGGGCTTCAGTAGAGCCTCGTCTCCCTGACCCACCTGAAACTGGATCTGCCTGGACCCTGAGGAGCTGAAAGGACCCCAGCTGCCCTTCTTCACCTTAAACTCTAGACTAGAGGGAAATGGGTGGGAATGATTTGTAGAACATAGTTTGTTAAAGTCTGAGTTCCTCAAGACGTTGGTCAAGATACAGACTGACCTAAACCAGAGTCCGTTATCTACAAAGTGTTCTGGGTTCTAAGACAGCAACTTCATTAAATCAGCCAAAATTAGGTGACAGCTGTTTGGTTTTAGTAGGGTCACATGACAGCATCTCATCTTTTTAATATGAATAATATTAAAGTGTGTGAAACATGCACAACTCATTTCACAGCTAACAGTTCTGACCTGGTCCAGTCATAAAAACATTTTCATAAAGAAAACGTTTCTGTGGCAGGAAACAGTCAAATATTTCACATTGTATTCTGTTCATGCTGCATTATTTGGTAACAGCTACGTGGAAACAATATGATGAAACAGCAGACGAGAGGAAATAGATGAGCGGCGTTGGGAGGAGTCAGAAAGACACATGCTGTGATGTAATACTGACAGGTTGTTGAATTTCAGAGGAAGTTTTCTGTCGGTTTTTTCCTGATAACGTTTCACCAGCAGACTGAGGAACTCGGTTTTGAAGAAGCTCTGAAGAACGCTGTCATACTCTTCCTCATGAATGATGAAGATGTCATCCTGCAGGGTACTAGCAGAAAGATGGATAGATAGAAATACATGACATGTATTAAATAAAAAAACAACTATCCTTTGAACTAAAAGGTTTTTCATGCTGTTGTTGTTCTAGTTGTTCATCTGGTTATTTCAAAGATCCAGTTTCTATTCTGACTCTGGTTCTAGATCTGTTTTCTGATTTGGGTTCTAGATCAGATGACATACCTCAGGGAAACAGACTGGACTTTGCTCAGTTCAATCTTTCTCTTGAGAACCTCTTGGATTTGACCCTTATCTGGACCCTGCTTCACCTTCTCTCGACCAATCATGTACAGGAACTTTGGAGTGAGGATGAGGTCTCGTTTCACCGTCTGTTGAAGAACACAAACTTCATACATATATATACATATATATATATACATATAAACACAAGCACATATACATATACAAGTAATACTACTTTTTGTTTTTAGATTCTTGTGTGTTCTTGCTTCATCTTATATCTCTGAGCTGCTGACAGTTTACTCTCCATACAGAAGGTTGAGGTCCAGCTCAGAAGTTCTTTTAGTAGTACCAAGAACCCGTTTAAAGACCCGTAGAGACAGAGCGTTCTCAGTGGTCGGCTCAAGGCTGTGGAACAGTCTAACACCTCACCTAAGAACCTCTCAGAGTTTAGAGTACTTCAAGTACCGTCTCAAGTCCTATAATTTGGCTTTTAAAGCAGAACTAAGTAAGTTTTGCTCTCGCTCTCCCCCTACTGGTCCCCTGTGAAAGCTCACTGTCGTAACGTTCCCCCGCCGCCGCCGCCGCAGACCCCCCCCTCCCCCTCCACCCCGCCGCCGCCCCCCCAACAACAACAGGCAGAGAACGCTTTTGCAAGAAGAAAGAAAAACAAAACCAAGAAAATGTCTCGACAGGTGAGTATTATTGTCATCTTTGCGCTCCTAAGGGTGGCGTTGCTAACAACGGCAAGGGCTTCATGCTTGTATTTATGTACGTGAGTGTGAGTGCCGTAAAGCAGGTTTGTTCTCGTGAGATTAGTCGGGTCCGATCCACTGAAAGTTGCAAGTGCTGCTTTCAGGACACAGACCCCGGAGGGAGGGGAGGGACCCACGAATCACCCCGCCAAGTCCTTGTTTACCCCCACAGGGACTCTAGAAAACATTTATTGAGGTGAAAAAACTTACTTAGTTCTGCTTTAAGACAGAATGACTGAGAACCCAATCTGGTTAGAGTCGGTTTTTATTGATTAAACGTTTTTATCCTGTTTTATTTGCAGTATTTTTATTGTTCTTATTTAACTGTGTAATGTTCTTCAGCACTTTGGGGCAGCCTCTGCTGCTATAAATGTGCTATACAAATAAATAATAATACACACATGCATGCACGTGCACAACAGTATAAACTGGGGGGTTGATCAGGTATAGAAATATATTTTTACCCTGAATCTTCTGTCAAATTTCATAACAACATCAGCAAAGTCAATCCTCTCTCTGCGTCCAACAAACTGTCTGATCTCAGGATGGTTGTCGGTTCCGATGTAGTCGCCCACAAAGTTCCTGTTGATGCTGTTTCTGCGTCGTTCTTTCTTGTTCAGCAACACATCTGAGGCTGAAAGAAAAAAAAAAATCACTTAGCGACACAAACAGAGTCAGAATTTTCTTTTATATTCATGGAGTATGGTCTTACCTTCTTCTCTCATCTTGACATACTTGCGGACAGCAATGTGTTTGCGCCATGCCTTCTGAATGACACGAGCATAACCATTGTACTTTCTCTCCCTCATTTCCTCTAAGAGGAAAAGCTGCAGAGAGGAAACAGCACTGACATTTATATCATTTTTATTCAAGAACCTTAACAGAACCCTTCAATTCAGGTTTCAAGCTGCAGCTTCTGAACCCGAGAGAGGCAGGAAACTGTACTTTGAAAGTTTACAGAAGGGTAAACACTTCCTGTACATTTCATACCGACTCTGGTGCTTTGATGAAAACTTTTGTTTTTCCCAGCTGAAACTGATCCTGATCCATGTTGACTGAGTGGAGGAGATGCAAAACTCCTTGACGCTCGTCACCTCTCCACTGGGGCCAGGTCTCCCTGGTCAGGATGGCGTACCTGCAACACGAGTTAGTGAATTTGAGACCTGAGGTTCTGATTCCTCTTGTGTTTTCTGACTGACCTGTGCAGGAACTTTCTGAAGACCCGTCGGTAGGCGTATCCCGCCCTACGGACTCTGATATTCTCTCGGAGGCCCAGGTACTCCACCTGGTGTTTTACACGGTTCTCCTCCCAGTCTCGTGGACGCTTGGTCTCATTGGGTTTAATGCAGCGGATGTAGTGGGGCGTGCACTTCATCAGGGTTTGAACCAGACTGTTTGCTTGTTTCTAAAATGTTGGGGGAGGGGCAGTTTACAGTTATTGAGTTTACCTGTTGGATTTTAACCCTGAACCTTAAACACCAGGTTCATGTTTGTTAGTCTCTTATTTTTTTAGCAGTTTTGTGTTTAGTTGTAATTTAATTCACATTTTATCCATAACTGTAAATAATCCATCTCACCTTGATCTTGCTGCTTGCTGTGCTGGGTCGCCCTCTTTTTTCAACCTCCAGGTTTTCCGGGAACAAAGCTCTGATGAACGGACTGGCCACAAAGGGATCACAGACATGATTCAACATGAGATCATGGAAGACTTGTAAGGAGTCTTGTATGATGGTGAGAATGAAGTTCTTTATGTCTATTGATGTATATTACTGGATTGGACATCATGTGACTACCGACATGACACACATGCACCATTGCTATGCATTGAGTCAAAATGACACGTAGCAAACAGCGACGCAAAGAGGCACAAAAAGGGTCATAATGTTCGATCCCCGACCCGAACAAGCCATGTGTCGATGCATCCTTGGGCAAGATGCTGAACCCCAAACTGCCTCCCGGGCGCCGTGACACGGGCAGCCCTCTGCTCCCTCAGGATGGGTTAAATGCAGAAGTGAATTTCTCCAGTGAGATGAATAAAGTTGAATTATTTTATTTATTATTTTGCCATCAACGTCAAAACTACAAGAATGCATTGAGGAGGTCAAATGAAAATCAACTTTCACAGGTGAGTAAACACATTTTTATAGAAAAAATGATGCTGAGAAGCGTGAAGTGAGTCAGTGTTTGATGTGTTTAGATCTGTCACTAAACAGAACCACTTTGCTGGGAGTTTAGGAACGTGTATAAAACTTAGAAAACAGCAGTTACTGGACTAGTTAAATCTTCCGACCCTATACGCATATATTTTCAAATAAAAATGACCACGAAACCCAAACGCTTGATATTTTAGACACAAAATATCTGCATAAACAGTATATTTATTGTGTGACTCATGATTAAATACATGTATATAAACAGGGTGGCAGACATTTTATTGTCCTAGTTGACATTTTTAAATATGTCATGCTGTTTCTTGCACACGAGGATTAGGGTGTTGTTATTAGGAAACAGGAAACGGGGACGTGTGGTTTAAATATATTGTTAGATAATGTAGAATCACACTGAGTTTATCAGAGAAAAGGGACATCTTCATAACTTTCATCCAGAAACGCATGCAGAGCTGCACCACGAAGAGAAAGATCAGCTGATCGCTGTCAACTAGAACCTCGACTCAGACTGAGAAACATATCAGTCCAAAATAAAGAAAATAAGTCAGTGGGATTCTTCACTGTATGACTGTTCAGCACTTTAGTCAGCCGTATGGCTGTGTTTTTAAAGCACTATATAAATAAAGGTGGTATGGTATTTTGAGTAATGATACATATTGAGACATACCACAAGATTAACAACTTTTCAAGCTTTAATTTGAGCGATGATTTGTAAAAATCAGGTAAGAAATAAGGGCGGCCGTGGCTCAAGCGGTAGAGCAGGTCATCTGGTAACTGGAAGGTCACTGGTTCGAAACCCTGCTCTGCCCAGAGAAAAAGATCGCCTGGCTGCTTGGTGGTGGCCGGAGGGTCCGGCGGCACCAGCCCCGTCAGCGTGTGCCCCAGGACAGCTGTGGCTACATGTGTGTAGTTCCTCATCACCAAACGTGTGAGTGAGTGTGTGAATGGGTTAATGACAAAAACTGTAGTGTGAAGCGCTTTGGGGGTCGTAGGACCCGAGTAAAGCGCTATACAAGTACACGCCATTTACGGGAGCTAGCATGATTTTTGTGGTTGATGTATTTAGTTAAAAAGCTAAATATTTATTTTAAAGTTAAATGTTTATTTTAGAAACTAAATATTTATTTTTAAATTCAAATATTTAATTTGCAAACTTAATATTTAGTTTATTTTGCAGCATTGCTAAACAGAAGGAAACAACCTGGTTCAAGACTGTTTAAAGCTGCTATACTTAACGTGTTTTTTCATGCCCATTAAAAATGTTTTTGCACAGCATGGAGAAAAATATGTTGTGAAGATTAAAAAAAAAAAGAAAAAAAAAAAAAAAAGCGGTTCTCCCGAATTTGTCTAAAAACATCAACCAATCAAATCAAATCTTCATTTATAAAACGCTTTTCGTGTAAGAGGGCAATTTCAAAGTGCTTTACAGGATAAAAACAGAGTTTCAACCCCCCCAATCCAACCCCATATGTTGAAAACACCCTCAGAGCAACGTATGAAAAAAAAAAAGATAATAAAAAGGATAGTGGGCCGAGTACAGATGAGCCAGGTAAGGTAGATGCATGGGAAAACGCCATCTGCACCGGCAGCAGCAGGTCAGCAGCAGCAGCCAGGGCGCCGACCCAGGGCATCCAGAGGAGGGAAGGCAGGAACCCCCCCCCCCATCTGAGTGCTACCCAGGGAGCACCCGGCAACCACAGCTGACCACCACCCCCGAGGCAGAGGGCTCCCACAGAGGAAATACTGGAAATAAATAAATACATAAGTGAATGATTAAAATAAATAAATATGATAAGATTAAATACTAAAACTCTGATAAATATAAACAGATAGAATATGTAAAACAATTACGGATAATAAATAGCAAAGAAATTAAAAACAAATAATCAGTTAAAAGCTAGATTAAAAAGGTGTGTCTTGAGCCGTTTTATCAAATCAAATGTTTCGGTCCAATAGGAATGATTGGACAGTCTCTCCAGCCATACGGACTTCCTCATTTATTTGACTTCTGTGCTCCTAATAAACTGAGACATATTACAGCAGAACACCACTGCTGGGAGTGTTCACCGCTCTACCATGTCACAGCAGGAGAAACAGCCGCCGGCTGGTTCCACGTCAGGTTCAGGACAAAGTAACAATTAATGTCAGTTGTTTGTTGTTATATTGTTTTCACTTACCGGTGATTCCACCATGTTACGGTACTTGAATGAACTGTGGACCAGTGTCTTGCACTCGGTCGTCTTCTGGGGCTACACGTGTTTCCAAACCTGGGGGGGCGTGGCTTAGAATTCTACATGATGGGAGGGGCTGAGAGTTCTGTGACTTTGTTGACAGTTTAAGCTAGGCTATCTGAAATCAGGGATATCATATTTAATGCCTTCAAGTTTCTAACCTTGCACTGCAACATGGATTCTCTCGAGATTTGGAGTTTTCCAAACTCACAACAATCCATCTTAAACTGCTCCAACTAAACTGTCTGACACGCAACATGTCCAACGCCCGAGGTGCTGGTCACGCAACAGGGTCCCCCTGCTGAAGCCAGGACACGTCCAGACCCCTTCTGCGGTTTGCTAGAGAGCATTTGGATGATCCAGAAGAGGATTGGGAGAACATCATATGGTCAGATGAAACCAAAATAGAACTTTTTGGTAGAAACTCAACTTGTCGTGTTTGGAGGGGAAAGAACGCTGAGTTGGATCCAAAGAACACCATACCTACTGTAAAGCATGGGGGTGGAAACATCATGCTTTGGGGCTGTTTTTCTGCAAGGGGACCAGGACGACTGATCCGTGTAAAGGAAAGAATGAATGGGGCCATGTATCGTAAGATTTTGAGTGAAAACCTCCTTCCATCAGCAAGGGCATTGAAAATGAGACGTGGCTGGGTCTTTCAGCATGACAATGATCCCAAACACACCGCCCGGGCAACGAAGGAGTGGCTTCGTAAGAAGCATTTCAAGGTCCTGGAGTGGCCTAGCCAGTCTCCAGATCTCAACCCCATAGAAAATCTCTGGAGGGAGTTGAAAGTCCGTGTTGCCCAGCGTCAGCCCCAAAACATCACTGCTCTAGAGGAGATCTGCATGGAGGAATGGGCCAAAATACCAGCAACAGTGTGTGAAAACCTTGTGAAGACTTACAGAAAACGTTTGACCTCTGTCATTGCCAACAAAGGCTATATAACAAAGTATTGAGATTAACTTTTGTTATTGACCAAATACTTATTTTCCACCATAATTTGCAAATAAATTCTTTAAAAATCAGACAATGTGATTTTCTGGATTTTTTTTCCTCATTTTGTCTCTCATAGTTGAGGTATACCTATGATGAAAATTACAGGCCTCTCTGATCTTTTTAAGTGGGAGAACTTACACAATTGGTGGCTGACTAAATACTTTTTTGCCCCACTGTAAATACTAAACCATTGTGTTAAAATGAAACATTAAAGTGAAGTTATCAGCTGTGAACTTGCTTCCAGTCTGTGACTGTCAGAATGATGGTTTACACACAGTAAATACTCACAACTCGCTGCTCTGCATCAGCTCAATGATGTCGTTGAACAAGACGTCTCTGTTCCTCTCACAGAAACCGCTGACATCATAGGACACCTGGACATGCAAACAAGTGCAACTATAATCTCAGACAGGTGTGTTTAGTAGTGTTCACGACGGATGATCTGGTGTATTCAGCACCTTGCCGGCATAGTGATGGATGATGAATCCCTTGTTCCAGCTGCTGAAGTGCTCGTGGGATCCAATCTGGCCCTGTAGTTTCTGCAGCAGTGTCTGGTCTGCCCCTTCACCTTTAGCATGCATTGTAGCACACACATCATCCAGGATGCTCATGATTCCAGGCGGATTCTGAGGAACCATCAGACAGATGGATGCGTGCAGGGATCTCAATAGACCATATAATTGGTTGAATTTGCAAACATGACTAGTTAAAGGAAAACTTCTCAAGCTCAAATCTCATTCCAAACTGTTTCTCTTGGCCTGCCTGCAGCTTTAAAACTGTTCCATCTTTTCACTACAGTAATCACATGAGTCCAGGAGGAACCCAGGACCCGCTACACCAGTAAGAGGTCTAACAGTGGGATTGGATTCTGATACCTGATGGCAGTCAGGGTGCCATCGTTTATCCTGTACGGACCTTTGTGTCCCTCCATGGATCTGCCTCCACACACCAACACTCACCCACCCCCAGACTAATCATGCTGAATTATACTGCAGGCAGCACAATGTTCTCCGCACCTTCTCCAGAATCTTTCAGGTCTGTTATATGAGCTCAGAGTAAATCTGTGAAAACACAGGAAACCAGCGCTGCCAATTCTGATGTTCTCTGGTAAATGACAGTTGAGCTCCATGGTGCCAGTCAGTGACCACAGGGTCCATTAGAGGACAAGAGGCCCTCAGGCCCCCCATGAAGTGTGTTTCCACCACCAAACCAAACCAACCCAACGCACACCACACCACCTAACCAAACTAACCCACTAACCAAACCACCCCACACCACTAACCAAACCAACCCAACGCACACCACACCACCTAACCAAACCACACCACACCACCTAACCAAACCACCCCACACCACCTAACCAAACCAACCCAACACACACCACACCACTAACCAAACCACCAAACTAACCCACTAACCAAACCACCCCACACCACTAACCAAACCAACCCAACGCACACCACACCACCTAACCAAACTAACCCACTAACCAAACCACCCCACACCACTAACCAAACCAACCCAACGCACACCACACCACCTAACCAAACTAACCCAACACACACCACACCACCAAACCAAACCACCAAACTAACCCACACCACTAACCAAACCACCAAACTAACCCACACCACTAACCAAACTAACCCACACCACTAACCAAACCACCAAACCAACCCACACCACTAACCAAACCAACCCACACCACTAACCAAACTAACCCAACGCACACCACACCACCTAACCAAACCACCAAACTAACCCACACCACTAACCAAACTAACCCACACCATTAACCAAACCACCAAACTAACCCACACCACTAACCAAACTAACCCACACCACTAACCAAACCACCAAACTAACCCACACCACTAACCAAACTAACCCAACGCACACCACACCACCTAACCAAACCACCAAACTAACCCACACCACTAACCAAACTAACCCACACCACTAACCAAACCACCAAACTAACCCACACCACTAACCAAACTAACCCACACCCCTAACCAAACCAACCCAACGCACACCACACCACCTAACCAAACCACCAAACTAACCCACACCACTAACCAAACTAACCCACACCACTAACCAAACCACCAAACTAACCCACACCACTAACCAAACTAACCCACACCACTAACCAAACCACCAAACTAACCCACACCACTAACCAAACCACCAAACTAACCCACTAACCAAACCACCCCACACCACTAACCAAACCAACCCAACGCACACCACCCCCCCTAACCAAACCACCAAACTAACCCACACCACTAACCAAACTAACCCACACCACTAACCAAACCACCAAACTAACCCACACCACTAACCAAACTAACCCACACCACTAACCAAACTAACCCAACGCACACCACACCACCTAACCAAACCACCAAACTAACCCACACCACTAACCAAACCACCAAACAAACCCACTAACCAAACCACCCCACACCACTAACCAAACCAACCCAACGCACACCACACCACCTAACCAAACTAACCCACTAACCAAACCACCCCACACCACTAACCAAACCAACCCAACACACACCACACCACCTAACCAAACCAAACCAAACCACACCACTAACCAAACCAACGCACACCACACCACCTAACCAAACTAACCCACTAACCAAACCACCCCACACCACTAACCAAACCAACCCAACGCACACCACACCACCTAACCAAACTAACCCAACACACACCACACCACCTAACCAAACCACCCCAACGCACACCACACCACTAACCAAACCACCAAACNCACCACTCACCAAACCAACCCAACCCCCACCACACCACCTAACCAAACCACACCACACCACCTAACCAAACCACCCAACTAACCCACACCACTAACCAAACTAACCCACACCACTACCCAAACCAACCCAACGCACACCACACCACCTAACCAAACTAACCCACTAACCAAACCAACCCACACCACTAACCAAACCAACCCAACACACACCACTAACCAAACCAACCCAACACACACCACACCACTAACCAAACCACCAAACTAACCCACTAACCAAACCACCCCACACCACTAACCAAACCAACCCAACGCACACCACACCACCTAACCAAACTAACCCAACGCACACCACACCACCTAACCAAACCACCAAACTAACCCCCACCACCAACCAAACTAACCCACACCACTAACCAAACCACCAAACTAACCCACACCACTAACCAAACTAACCCAACGCACACCACACCACTAACCAAACCACCAAACTAACCCACACCACTAACCAAACTAACCCACACCACTAACCAAACCACCAAACTAACCCACACCACTAACCAAACTAACCCACACCACTAACCAAACCACCAAACTAACCCACACCACTAACCAAACTAACCCACACCACTAACCAAACAAACCCAACGCACACCACACCACCTAACCAAACCAACCCACTAACCAAACCACCTAACCAAACTAACCCAACACACACCACACCACCTAACCAAACCAAACCAAACCACACCACTAACCAAACCAACGCACACCACACCACCTAACCAAACTAACCCACTAACCAAACCACCCCACACCACCAACCAAACCAACCCAACGCACACCACACCACCTAACCAAACTAACCCACTAACCAAACCACCCCACACCACTAACCAAACCAACCCAACGCACACCACACCACCTAACCAAACTAACCCAACGCACACCACACCACCTAACCAAACCACCAAACTAACCCACACCACTAACCAAACTAACCCACACCACTAACCAAACTAACCCAACACACACCACACCACCTAACCAAACCAAACCAAACCACACCACTAACCAAACCAACGCACACCACACCACCTAACCAAACTAACCCACTAACCAAACCACCCCACACCACTAACCAAACCAACCCAACGCACACCACACCACCGAACCAAACCACACCACCTAACCAAACCACCCCACACCACCAAACCAAACCACCCCACACCACTAACCAAACCAACCCAACGCACACCACACCACCTAACCAAACCACCCCACACCACTAACCAAACCAAACCAACCCAACACACACCACCTAACCAAACCAAACCAAACCACACCACTAACCAAACCAACCCAACACACACCACTAACCAAACCAACCCAACACACACCACACCACTAACCAAACCAAACCAAACCACACCACTAACCAAACCAACGCACACCACACCACCTAACCAAACTAACCCACTAACCAAACCACCCCACACCACTAACCAAACCAACCCAACGCACACCACACCACCTAACCAAACTAACCCAACGCACACCACACCACCTAACCAAACCACCAAACTAACCCACACCACTAACCAAACCACCAAACTAACCCACACCACTAACCAAACTAACCCAATGCACACCACACCACCTAACCAAACCAAACCAAACCACACCACTAACCAAACCAACGCACACCACACCACCTAACCAAACTAACCCACTAACCAAACCACCCCACACCACTAACCAAACCAACCCAACGCACACCACACCACTAACCAAACCACCAAACTAACCCACTAACCAAACCACCCCACACCACTAACCAAACCAACCCAACACACACCACACCACCTAACCAAACCACACCACACCACCTAACCAAACTAACCCACTAACCAAACCACCCCACACCACTAACCAAACCAACCCAACGCACACCACACCACCTAACCAAACCACCCCACACCACTAACCAAACCAACCCAACACACACCCTAACCAAACCAACCCAACACACACCACACCACTAACCAAACCACCAAACTAACCCACTAACCAAACCACCCCACACCACTAACCAAACCAACCCAACGCACACCACACCACCTAACCAAACTAACCCAACACACACCACACCACCTAACCAAACCACCCCAACGCACACCACACCACTAACCAAACCACCAAACTAACCCACTAACCAAACCACCCCACACCACTAACCAAACCAATCCAACGCACACCACACCACCTAACCAAACTAACCCAACGCACACCACACCACCTAACCAAACTAACCCACTAACCAAACCACCCCACACCACTAACCAAACCAACCCAACGCACACCACACCACCTAACCAAACTAACCCACTAACCAAACCACCCCCCACCACTACCCAAACCAACCCAACGCACACCACACCACCTAACCAAACTAACCCAACGCACACCACACCACCTAACCAAACTAACCCACTAACCAAACCACCCCACACCACTAACCAAACCAAACCAACCCAACACACACCACCTAACCAAACCAAACCAAACCACACCACTAACCAAACCAACCCAACGCACACCACACCACCTAACCAAACTAACCCACTAACCAAACCACCCCACACCACTAACCAAACCAACCCAACGCACACCACACCACCTAACCAACCCCCACCACACCACCTAACCAAACCACCCCACACCACCTAACCAAACCACACCACACCACCTAACCAAACTAACCCACCAACCAAACCACCCCACACCACTAACCAAACCAACCCAACGCACACCACACCACCTAACCAAACCACACCACACCACCTAACCAAACCACCCCACACCACTAACCAAACCAACCCAACGCACACCACACCACCTAACCAAACTAACCCACTAACCAAACCACCCCACACCACTAACCAAACCAACCCAACGCACACCACACCACCTAACCAAACTAACCCACTAACCAAACCACCCCACACCACTAACCAAACCAACCCAACGCACACCACACCACCTAACCAAACTAACCCACTAACCAAACCAACCCACACCACTAACCAAACCACCAAACTAACCCACACCACTAACCAAACCACCAAACTAACCCACTAACCAAACCACCCCACACCACTAACCAAACCAACCCAACGCACACCACACCACCTAACCAAACTAACCCACTAACCAAACCACCCCACACCACTAACCAAACCAACCCAACACACACCACACCACCAACCAAACCACCAAACCAACCCACTAACCAAACCACCCCACACCACTAACCAAACCAACCCAACGCACACCACACCACCTAACCAAACTAACCCACCACCAAACTAACCCACACCACTAACCAAACTAACCCAATGCACACCACACCACCTAACCAAACCACCAAACTAACCCACACCACTAACCAAACCACCAAACTAACCCACTAACCAAACCACCCCACACCACTAACCAAACTAACCCACACCACTAACCAAACCACCAAACTAACCCACACCACTAACCAAACTAACCCACACCACTAACCAAACCACCAAACTAACCCACACCACTAACCAAACCACCAAACCAAACCACCAAACTAACCCACACCACTAACCAAACCACCAAACTAACCCACACCACCCAATTGAATTGACAGCAAAGGACTGGGCAGAAACAGAACAGAATCTATTGAATGGTGGAACTTTTGGGAACAGATTACTTTCTCAGATCAACTCTATTTGTCCATGTGATGCTAATGGAGTCTGACTAAAGCCTGGATCTGATTCTGTTGCAGGTCTATGGATGAGTCTCAGTTGTCAGGTTCAGTTGACACATTTTGAATGTTCTGAGCAATGAGGTACCGAGTTAATTTAAAAGGTTGTACCCCCAACAACAATCTTAGACCACGTCACCCCAAGTCTGGTTGTGTTATGGGGTGACTCACCAGTTTGGACTCGATGAGGTCACAGACTACTTTGTTATTGAAGTACTCGATTGGCGTCCATTTGATTCCTTCCTTGACATATTCCTCCTACAGACACACAATGTGTTCAGAAGAAAAAAAACATTTAACATGTTTTAATGTGACATGAACATGTAAAAGGATCCAAATGGGTTTTAAACATCTCCACAGCAGAGAAAGTTACAGATGTTACAGGTACAACATGTCTCAGAGTGCTGATGCCTGAAGGGACCTGTGTTCCAGCTGGTGATTAACAGAAGCGTTACCTGTTCAGCCTTCAGAGTAAGTTCTATAAAAATCTGCTGCAGCTTCTCGTTTACAAAGTTGATGCAGAACTGCTCAAAGCCGTTTTGCTGAAAGAGAAATTTAAAACAACAGATGATCAACAACTGATAAATCTAAGTAGCAGGTTTTTCAATCATTAAATTAAGTTCTGTACAAGTAACTTTCAAAAGCAGTTGATGTTTAGTCTGAAGTGTTAGAACCTGCACTACATGCGTGATGCTGTTTTATTACTTGTAGAGCCAGAGATGATCCATAAAACCTGGTCTGCCATGGCTGGTTAGAAATCAGCTTCTCATTTACTTGATGCTGCTATGAAGTTCAGTGTGGATGAACGTTTCCTCAGTATATCTGATGACACTTTAGCTGTTTTAGTCTCTGACTGCACAGTGGAGCAGTGGTTAGCTGAGGGTTTCAGCCCAGATACTGAACCATGTTCTAAAATCTAACTGCTTATTTTTATCTGATTATTTCAAAGAGTTCATCTTAGTGAGAGCAAGTAGACCTTTCCTTCTTATTCTGAAGATGTTTCAGCTCTCATCTACAAAGCTTCTTCAGTGCACGTCAGACTTCCTCAGGGCTGCTGCTCGTCTCCAATCCAGTTTGTGGTGTTTATGGACAGAATCTCAAGATGCAGTCCTGAAAAGGAGGGTGTCTGGTTCGGGAACCTCAGAGTCACTGCTTCTTCAGAACCTGACAGGATGCTTGGATTTGATGTCCGCTGCTAAAGACTACACCACCATGTCTCTACTGTGGCAGTTTGTTAATGCGTTCTAAGATCCGGTAGTTGTATCGCCCTCCAATCTGAATAAACAGCCAAGTAACCTTTAACCCAACTTTATTTCAAGGATTTCTAGAATTTTCTGTAAAATGAAGCATCTGGTGCCGTAAGCTCGCCTACATTTGAGACTAGAGAGTTTTTGTACCTGGAAAATCTCAAAGCCATAAATGTCCAGAACTCCGATGTTGAGCTCCTCCTGCTCCTTCTGCATGGCTTTATTAACACACTGAAAGACAGACAGACACAGAGTGAGAAGGAAAACAACACAGACAGACAGGAAGGTAGACAGATAGATGAATAAACAGAAGGACAAAGAGAGGCAAGCAGACAGGCAAAAAGATGGACAAGAGGACAGACAGACAGCTTCTGGACTGACGTCAACGAGGAAGTCGAAGAGCCGGGTATACAGAGCTTTGGACAGGGCGTCTCTGGTGAAACAGGCTTGCTCTGTGTTCAAGGTGACGGAGATGGATTCGTTCTTCCCGCCCCACTTACTGTCCATGACCCGACTGGTAAGTTTATTGCAGAGGTTCTCCTGAGGGATTCCCAACAGGTAGGACGGGAAGGCCAGGACTAATGGACACACATATATTTCTAGCTTTAGTTATTATGAGACACATGGATTGATGATTTACAAATATCTATTAAAACGCTGATGCATCGACAACCTGATGATAATCATAATGTTCATAATGCCCGCACCCTGCCCGCACTCTGCCTGCACCCTGCCTGCACTCTGCCCGCACCCTGCCTGCACTCTGCCTGCAGGAAGGCTGCACCCTGCCCGCACTCTGCCCGCACCCTGCCCGCACTCTGCCCGCACCCTGCCCGCACCCTGCCCGCACCCTGCCCGCACTCTGCCCGCACCCTGCCTGCACTCTGCCTGCAGGCAGGCTGCACCCTGCCCGCACTCTGCCCGCACCCTGCCCGCACTCTGCCCGCACCCTGCCCGCACCCTGCCCGCACCCTGCCCGCACTCTGCCCGCACCCTGCCCGCACCCTGCCTGCACTCTGCCTGCACCCTGCCTGCACCCTGCCCGCACCCTGCCCGCACCCTGCCCGCACCCTGCCCGCACCCTGCCCGCACCCTGCCCGCACCCTGCCCGCACCCTGCCCGCACTCTGCCCGCACCCTGCCCGCACCCTGCCTGCACTCTGCCCGCACCCTGCCTGCACCCTGCCCGCACTCTGCCCGCACCCTGCCCGCACTCTGCCCGCACCCTGCCCGCACCCTGCCCGCACCCTGCCCGCACCCTGCCCACACCCTGCCCGCACTCTGCCCGCACCCTGCCCGCACTCTGCCTGCAGGCAGGCTGCACCCTGCCCGCACTCTGCCTGCACCCTGCCCGCACCCTGCCTGCACTCTGCCTGCAGGCAGGCTGCACCCTGCCCGCACTCTGCCCGCACCCTGCCCGCACCCTGCCCGCACCCTGCCCGCACCCTGCCCGCACTCTGCCCGCACCCTGCCCGCACCCTGCCCGCACCCTGCCTGCACTCTGCCTGCAGGAAGGCTGCACCCTGCCCGCACTCTGCCCG
>SSNP01000213.1:374982-408724 GCA_006937955.1 Pachypanchax playfairii | reverse complement strand
TCTGCCCACACCCTGCCCGCACTCTGCCCGCACCCTGCCCGCACCCTGCCCGCACTCTGCCCGCACCCTGCCCGCACTCTGCCCGCACCCTGCCTGCACTCTGCCCGCACCCTGCCCGCACCCTGCCCGCACCCTGCCCGCACTCTGCCCGCACCCTGCCCGCACTCTGCCTGCAGGCAGGCTGCACCCTGCCCGCACCCTGCCTGCACCCTGCCCGCACCCTGCCTGCACTCTGCCTGCAGGCAGGCTGCACCCTGCCCGCACTCTGCCCGCACCCTGCCCGCACTCTGCCCGCACCCTGCCTGCACTCTGCCCGCACCCTGCCCGCCCCCTGCCCGCACCCTGCCCGCACCCTGCCCGCACCCTGCCCGCACTCTGCCCGCACTCTGCCCGCACCCTGCCCGCACCCTGCCCGCACTCTGCCCGCACTCTGCCCGCACCCTGCCTGCACCCTGCCTGCACCCTGCCCGCACCTGCCCGCACCCTGCCCGCACCCTGCCCGCACCCTGCCCGCACCCTGCCTGCACTCTGCCCGCAGGCAGGCTGCACCCTGCCCGCACTCTGCCCGCACCCTGCCCGCACTCTGCCCGCACCCTGCCCACACCCTGCCCGCACTCTGCCCGCACCCTGGCTGCACCCTGCCTGCACCCTGCCTGCACCCTGCCCGCACCCTGCCCGCACCCTGCCCGCACCCTGCCCGCACTCTGCCCGCACCCTGCCTGCACTCTGCCTGCAGGCAGGCTGCACCCTGCCCGCACTCTGCCCGCACCCTGCCCGCACCCTGCCCGCTCCCTGCCCGCACCCTGCCCGCACCCTGCCCGCACTCTGCCCGCACCCTGCCCGCACTCTGCCTGCACCCTGCCCGCACTCTGCCCGCACTCTGCCCGCACCCTGCCCGCACCCTGCCCGCACTCTGCCCGCACTCTGCCCGCACTCTGCCCGCACTCTGCCCGCACTCTGCCCGCACCCTGCCCGCACTCTGCCCGCACCCTGCCTGCACTCTGCCCGCAGGCAGGCTGCACCCTGCCCGCACTCTGCCCGCACCCTGCCCGCACTCTGCCCGCACCCTGCCCGCACCCTGCCCGCACCCTGCCCGCACCCTGCCCGCACCCTGCCCGCACTCTGCCCGCACTCTGCCCGCACCCTGCCCGCACCCTGCCTGCAGGCAGGCTGCAGCAGGTTCAGAACTATAAACACTGCGTTGTGTTGACTCCATCTTACAATCTTGACTTTCCACCACAGCGTAGTTGTTTTCCTCCCTAAAGCTGATGTTTCCCAGGTGAAGAATTGCTGCAACAAGCTGAAGAACTGAGTCCTGATCATCCAAAGACAGACCCACAACCGACATCGCCCCCTGAGAGAGACATAGACTGTTACGTACAGGAGGAGACAGATGGGTGGAGACATGAGTGAAGACAGGTAAGCACCATTGTATCTGTGAACTCCTTGTTATCGTTAACATCTTCCACAGTGTAGGTTCCTGATTGGTTCAGATAATAATAGTAGTCTGGAGTTGTGACGCCGAGATTCTCCCTCTGCTCCCTGCTGGCCCCGCCCAGCAGCTGAGGTCACACAGGTGTGTCAGGTAGACAAGTGTTGGGATTTTTATGCACAGAACAAAACAAAACATGAAAAACTAAAAATTAAATTATTGGAATTCAAACACAACAAAGCAGCACGCGTTGTGGGACATGTTTCATCTAGTTAGTACATGTTGTGGTAAAGCTTATAGTACCTGGTAGTAGATGTGGAAGTTTCTCTCTCCAGGATTCTGAGACACAACGCGACTTTTCTCCAGCAGGAAGTTGGAAATTTTTCCTCCATCAGGAGCTCCTCCTCGACTAAACTGGATCTCAAAGTACTTTCCCTGGCAGGTGAACGTGAGCATGTCAGTGTGACTTTGTGGACGTGTAGTACAGCGTTGCATTTATACTCACAAATCGACTTGAGTTGTTGTTGCGCACAGTCTTGGCATTTCCGAAGGCCTCGAGCAGCGGATTGGACTGTAAGATGATGTCTTTAACATGCTGTGTGGTGGTGGTTCCCATGGAAACAGTGTGAGTATATATAGTTTATTTACACATATCAGTCTTTATCATCAGTGAGAGCATGCATGTTTATCCTGTTGCATTTGTGTGACCTCAGAATCTGTGGCTGATGATGTCAGAGAATGGGTAACCATGGTGACAGCAGTGTCTGCTGCAGTTAGATGGATCTAATGTGGGGTCAGTGCGTGGGACCATGTTTGTACTTTGAGCAGTAATTTGTCCTCACCTGAACTTTTTCCCCTCCTCCAGAAACTTTGGACACGTAACTCATGATGTATTTGGCAGCTACTGTTTTTCCAGCTCCGCTCTCGCCGCTGAAACACAAAGAAACAACAAATAAATAAACTACAGAAATCTGCTAAAGTAACTGAGATGAATTTGAGTCCCGCCCACCTGATGATGACACACTGGTTCTCAGTGTCAATCATCATGTTTCTGTACATGTTGTCAGCCAACGCGTAGATGTGAGGGGGGTTCTCATACTGAGCCTGTTGGGGGGGGGTAATATGGATGAACGGGTACAGTCACTATTAATGTGTTAATGTGTTTGACTCACCGCTCCCTGGTAAAGCTCCACCTCTCTGTCAGTGAAATATGGCAGCTGTTTAAACGGGTTCACTGAGATCAGAACTGGACCGATGTATGTCTGATAAAACTGGGTCAAGGATCAGAACTTGAACCAGAGTCATACATGCAATTAGTACTGAAACAAAGACCAAAACAAAATCTAGACCTACTTTAAATTTAGAACAAGTACTGTTTCTAAAAGTACAGGGGACATTAAGACCAGAACCAATGCCCTAATCCCTGATCTCATGAACTGGGCTCCAGAAGACAGAAAGAACTGGGGACCAGTAGAGACTGTGTGGGTTGAATACAAAGATGTAGTCATCCATGTATCTCTTCTTTAGGTTGTCTGTGATGGCATCTTCATTGATCTTGGACAGCAGCACCATGTCGTCCACACCGCTCACCTTCACATTCTGGGCCTGCCAGTGGAACCGTTCCTTACTGCCCTGAGGACGAGAAAATATTTACAATGAATACATTCAAATCACTGCAATTCCATAACGTTTTATTAATCCTGTCAGAGGGTCCGGTGGCTGTTTGGTGGCGGTCTTAGGGTCCGGTGGCTGTTTGGTGGAGGTCGGAGGGTCCGGTGGCTGTTTGGTGGCGGTCTGAGGGTCCGGTGGCTGTTTGGTGGCGGTCTTAGGGTCCGGCGGCTGTTTGGTGGAGGTCGGAGGGTCTGATGTCTGTTTGGTGGTGGTCTGAGGGTCCGGTGGCTGTTTGGTGGTGGTTCCGGTGGCTGTTTGGTGGAGGTCGAAGGGTCCGGTGTCTGTTTGTTGGCGGTCGAAGGGTTCGGTGTCTGTTTGGTGGTGGCTGTTTGGTGGAGGTTGAAGGGTTCGGTGTCTGTTTGGTGGTGGCTGTTTGGTGGCGGTCGGAGGGTCCGGTGGCTGTTTGGTGGTGGTTCAGAGGGTCCGGTGGCTGTTTGGTGGAGGTCGGAGGGTCCGATGTCTGTTTGGTGGTGGTCTGAGGGTCCGGTGGCTGATTAGTTGTGGTTCAGAGGGTCCGGTGGCTGTTTGGTGGTGGTCGGAGGGTCCGGTGGCCGTTTGTTGGCGGTCGGAGGGTCCGGTGGCCGTTTGTTGGCGGTCGGAGGGTCCGGTGGCTGTTTGCTGGAGGTTGGAGGGTCTGGTGGCTGTTTGGTGGCGGTCTGAGGGTCCGGTGGCTGTTTGTTGGCGGTCTGAGGGTCCAGTGGCTGTTTGGTGGCGGTCTTAGGGTCCGGCGGCTGTTTGGTGGTGGTCAGAGGGTCCGGTGGCTGTTTGGTGGTGGTCTGAGGGTCCGCTGGCTGTTTGGTGGTGGTCGGAGGGTCCGATGTCTGTTTGGTGGTGGTCTGAGGGTCCGGTGGCTGTTTGGTGGTGGTTCCGGTGGCTGTTTGGTGGAGGTCGAAGGGTTCGGTGTCTGTTTGGTGGTGGCTGTTTGTTGGCGGTCGGAGGGTCCGGTGGCCGTTTGCTGGAGGTCGGAGGGTCCGGTGGCTGTTTGGTGGCGGTCGGAGGGTCCGGGGGCGTTTGTTGGCGGTCGGAGGGTCCGGTGGCTGTTTGGTGGTGGTTCCGGTGGCTGTTTGGTGGAGGTCGAAGGGTTCGGTGTCTGTTTGGTGGTGGCTGTTTGGTGGAGGTTGAAGGGTTCGGTGTCTGTTTGGTGGTGGCTGTTTGTTGGCGGTCGGAGGGTCCGGTGGCTGTTTGGTGGTGGTTCAGAGGGTCCGGTGGCTGTTTGGTGGAGGTCGGAGGGTCCGATGTCTGTTTGGTGGTGGTCTGAGGGTCCGGTGGCTGATTAGTTGTGGTTCAGAGGGTCCGGTGGCTGTTTGGTGGTGGTCGGAGGGTCCGGTGGGCGTTTGTTGGCGGTCGGAGGGTCCGGTGGCCGTTTGTTGGCGGTCGGAGGGTCCGGTGGCCGTTTGTTGGCGGTCGGAGGGTCCGGTGGCTGTTTGGTGGCGGTCTTAGGGTCCGGTGGCTGTTTGGTGGTGGTCTGAGGGTCCGGTGGCTGTTTGGTGGTGGTCTTAGGGTCCGGTGGCTGTTTGGTGGTGGTTCAGAGGGTCCGCTGGCTGTTTGGTGGTGGTCGGAGGGTCCGATGTCTGTTTGGTGGTGGTCTGAGGGTCCGGGGGCTGGTTGGTGGTGGTCGGAGGGTCCGGTGGGCGTTTGTTGGCGGTCGGAGGGTCCGGTGGCCGTTTGTTGGCGGTCGGAGGGTCCGGTGGCCGTTTGCTGGAGGTCGGAGGGTCCGGTGGCTGTTTGGTGGTGGTCGGAGGGTCCGGGGGCTGTTTGGTGGTGGTCTTAGGGTCCGGTGGCTGTTTGGTGGTGGTCTGAGGGTCCGGTGGCTGTTTGGTGGTGGTCTTAGGGTCCGGTGGCTGTTTGGTGGTGGTTCAGAGGGTCCGGTGGCTGTTTGGTGGTGGTCGGAGGGTCCGGTGGCTGTTTGGTGGTGGTCTGAGGGTCCGGTGGCTGTTTGGTGGTGGTTCCGGTGGCTGTTTGGTGGAGGTCGAAGGGTCCGGTGTCTGTTTGTTGGCGGTCGAAGGGTTCGGTGTCTGTTTGGTGGTGGCTGTTTGGTGGAGGTCGAAGGGTTCGGTGTCTGTTTGGTGGTGGCTGTTTGTTGGCGGTCTGAGGGTCCGGTGGCTGATTAGTTGTGGTTCAGAGGGTCCGGTGGCCGTTTGTTGGCGGTCGGAGGGTCCGGTGGCCGTTTGCTGGAGGTCGGAGGGTCCGGTGGCTGTTTGGTGGCGGTCGGAGGGTCCGGTGGCTGTTTGTTGGCGGTCTGAGGGTCCAGTGGCTGTTTGGTGGCGGTCTTAGGGTCCGGCGGCTGTTTGGTGGTGGTTCAGAGGGTCCGGTGGCTGTTTGGTGGTGGTCGGAGGGTCCGGGGGCTGTTTGGTGGTGGTCTGAGGGTCCGGTGGCTGTTTGGTGGTGGTTCCGGTGGCTGTTTGGTGGAGGTCGAAGGGTTCGGTGTCTGTTTGGTGGTGGCTGTTTGTTGGCGGTCGGAGGGTCCGGTGGCTGTTTGGTGGTGGTTCAGAGGGTCCGGTGGCTGTTTGGTGGAGGTCGAAGGGTTCGGTGTCTGTTTGGTGGTGGCTGTTTGGTGGTGGTCGGAGGGTCCGGTGGCTGTTTGTTGGCGGTCGGAGGGTCCGGTGGCTGTTTGCTGGAGGTCTGAGGAGGAGATGAACATTAAACTCCCTGAACATCGGTATTGATCAGCTGTAAATAAGCCAAATCAGAGAGATCTCTCCGTTTTGCTCAATGGCACCTCCTGCACATGATGGATGATGTGCTGATGATACACTGTTGAGGTTTATTGCTGCTTTGCAACTATTTTGGAACTCTCTCACTCCTTTCTGACCCGGGAACATCTGGGGATCCACCAGGAGGAGCTGGAGAGTGTCACTAGAGGAGAGGGAGGTCTGGGTTTCCCTCATGAACCAGTTGCCCATGTGACCCAATTATGTATAAGCAGAAATTGGATAAATGTTGCTTTGAGATTGTGCCCGGCTCAAAAAAATAATCCCGATCCTATATCAGAGAAATTACATGAGTATAAAGTAACAATGACAGTTTACCGTTATACTAAACCTCTTAAAAGAATTGTAGAAATATCCAAACCTGATTCATATGAAACATACTATCTTTGTTATTCTAAATTCAGATTTCTTTAAGTTCAGACTTGATTTCACGTCAACAAAAACTAAGAACTTTTCATACACAGCTTCAGTCTGGTTGGTCAGCGGTTTCTTTTTTTCTTTGATTTAATGATCTTTGAATTTAGTTTTTTTATTCTTTACATTTTTAAAATGTTCTGCAGAAGGACAGTAACGTTCTGTTCATTACAAACATCTTTCTGTGTTTTAATTTCACGCGTCTCTACGGCCCTGATCACTGTTTCCATGGAAACAAAGGATTCCGTCAGAAAACAAGGTGAACTCAAATTGGAACATTTAGTGAATTCCCAACATTCCTCAGTGCTGTGAGGACATGCCGACAGGCAGGATGGTGCATGAAAGAGGGTGTGTGCGGGGGGGAGGGGGGGGGGGTCAAAGCTCCTGTGAACATAATCATTAAATAAATAAAACTCCAACTCAGACTTGAGGATTTGTTTACTGATCACTTGTTTTTAGCCTGTTCATCCAAACCGTTTGGTTCATCCTGAGGCTCCGGTTTCCTGAGGGCCCTGAGGGCCCCCAGCAGCTATTCCACAACAGTTTATTATCCAGGTAAAAATCTTTACAGGAAACATTATTCACCTTCTGAAGATGTAAACAAAATATGCAGCTGTGTCATTTTTTTTAAACTGTAAAAAAAAAAGGAGCAGAGTTTGGTTGTTGACAAGCCGACGCCCATCACCTTTCTGCTGCGCTCTCATTGGTCAGTTTGAATCTAAAAGCAACAAACAAAACTAAATGTGTTTACATCTCCAAATATAAACAAAAGTAAACTGTTTTTATAAGATGAAAAACATTGATAAACATTATTTTACTTGAACTTGATATTTATGATACTAGTTTAATATTGTTGCATAAGTTTCATATTAGTTTGATCTGTTTATTTGTACTAATGAGATGAAGTTTTGTTTGTTTACTTTAGATGTTTGTTTTGTTTGGAGCTGTTGATTCGGTTCGTTTGTAGAATCCAGATTCTTCCATGTTATTTTACTTCCTGATGATTTTGTTCAGACAAATCAGTTTTGTTATCTGGAAGTTTCTGAGTTCCACCAAACAGTGATCTGTTCCAACACAGAAACTGGACCCTTCTGTACCAGAACTAGGATCAGAACTAGGACCCTACAAGAGTCAAACCAGTTTTTTGTTTGTTTGTATGAAGGAATGAAGTCAGTGAACTCACCATGTCTGCTGCTGCTTTACTTCCTGCTACAGATCAGGGTTGAGAAATCTTGAGTCAGGAGACTCTGGTGGATCCAGATTTATCCAGATAGATCCAGGTGAACTCAGAATGGACTTGGACCTGCTCAGTCCTGATAGAGGCCTCAGTTTTAGTTTATTTGTCTCTCAACATGTTTCTCTCTGTCAGATTTCAGTTTCTTCCTTTAATCTTCAGCGTCTCAACTCTCTACAGGTGTGGGCAGGTAATCCCCCTCCCTCTTTGTCCTCTGGAACTCTGGGTAATAGAGTTTTATTACTGCCTCCAGAGACCAGAACCAGAACAGCAAACAAACTGGGTTCATCTCAGACTCATCCAAATAGTTTTATTTGTTTTTGTTATGAATTATGTATTTAATTACTTTTTTGTTTATTTACCTTTACATCTTTTTTACATTTGATTTTGTTATTCAGTCATGATGTTGACTGTTTTTCTTCAGCCAATCAGATGCCCTGTAATGCCCCGTTCTTACCATCCTATCAATATTCTGCCAATAAACAATTCTGATTTATAGTAACTTGTTCAAACTTTGTATCTGATCTAAAGGGTTTTCTAAAAATCCACAGGACTTTGTTTCTTAAAGATTTTTCATCTTCATCTAAAAAGCTTCTTCAGTTCTGATCCCGATTCAGGAGTTTTAGGTTTATAAGTCGTGACCACAGTATGAACAGGCTCGTTAAAGGGTCACTGACCATGTGTGTGTGTGTATAAACTCACCTAAAGTATTATTATTAACACCATACTAATACGGTGTTTGACCCCCTTTCACCTTCAGAACTGCATTAATTCTACGTGGCATTGATTCAACAAGGTGCTGAAATCATTCTTTAGAAATGTTGGTCCATATTGATAGGATAGCATCTTACAGTTGATGGAGATTTATGGGATGTACATCCAGGACACGAATCTCCCGTTCCACCACATCCCAAAGATGCTCTATGGGGTTGAGATCTGGTGACTGTGGGGGCCGTTGTAGTACAGTGAACTCATTGTCATGTTCAAGAAACCATTAGCTTTATGACATGGTGCATTATCCTGCTGGAAGTAACCATCAGAGGATGGGTACATGGTGGTCATTATGGGATGGACATGGTCAGAAACAATACTCAGGTAGACCGTGGCATTTAAACGATGTCCAATTGGCCCTAAGGGACCTAAAGTGTACCAAGAAAACACCCCCCACACCATGACACCACCACCACCAGCCTGCACAGTGGTAACAAGACATGATGGATCCATGTTCTCATTCTGTTTACACCAGATTCTGACTCTACCATTTGAATGTCTCAACAGAAATCCAGACTCATCAGACCAGGAAACATTTTTACAGTCTTCAACTGTCCAGTTTTGGTGATCTGGTGCAAATTATAGCCTCTTGTTCCTATTAGTAGTGGAGATGAGTGGTACCTGGTGGGGTCTTCTGCTGTTGTAGACCATCCACCTCAAGGTTGTGTGTGTTGTAGCTTCATAAATGCTTTGCTGCATTCCTCGGTTGTAATGAGGTTATTTCAGTTAAAGTTGTTCTTCTATCAGCTTGAATCAGTCGGTCCATTCTCCTCTGACCTCTAGCATCAACAAGCTGCTGCATACTGGATGTTTTTCTTTGTAAACACTAGAAATGGTTGTGGGTTAAAATCCCAGTAACTGAGCAGATTGTTAAATACTCAGACCGTCTGGCACCAACAACCATGACACGCTCAAAATAGCTTAAATCACCTTTCTTTCCCATTCTGACATTCAGTTTGGAGTTCAGGGGATTGTCTTGACCAGGACCACACCCCTAAATGCATTCAAGATACTGCCATGTGATTGGTTGATTAGATAATTACATTGAGAAGAAATTGAACAGGTGTTCCTAATAATCCTTTAGATGAGTGTATATATACACACACACATATTTCTCTTGTATTAGTTCAGAAGGATGTGGTGGTTTCTTAGGTTTACTACTAGTTACCTCAGGGCTGCTGGTCGTTGTGGAATTCCAGCTGCTTGTGTTGAAGACTTGGTAACCTGCAGGTTGACATGTGATTCACTTTGGAACCAGGAAGTCTGGATGTGGAATAGTTATTGTAAACAATGATTGTGTCCTGGAACAGAAACTAGAGACCACCCAGCTGACTGAGATCCAGATCTGTTATAATCTAACTTTACTTTCATCATTAGTGGAACATTAAACTGTTGGGTTAGTATTTACCTGGAATATTCTGATATATTAGACCTGATCTTGATCCAGGATCTCCAGGTAATTATCGACCTATATCCAATTTACCCTTCATCTCAAAAATTCTAGAAAAGATAGTAACAAACCAGTTATGTGATCATCTACACAGTAATAATCTTTTTGAAGAGTTCCAGTCAGGATTTAGACCAGGGGTGCCCAAAGTCAGGCCTCAAGGACCACTATCCTGCATGTTTTAGATGTTTTCCTGCTTCAACACACCTGATTCCAATCTGCACGACCCATTCATCTGCATCAGGTGTGTTGAAGCAGAGGAACATCTAAAACATGCTGGATAGTGGCCCTTGAGGCCTGGAGTTGGACACCCCTGATTTAGATCATCATAGCACTGAAACAGCACTGGTGAAAGTTTCTAATGATATTCTCATGGCCTCAGACAGTGGACTTGTGTCTGTACTTGTCCTGTTAGATCTCAGTGCTGCGTTTGATACTATAGATCATAAGATCCTATTGAAGAGGCTTGAATATGATATTGGGATTCAGGGAACTGCATTAAACTGGTTTGAATCATATTTAACTGAAAGATTCCAGTTTGTTCATGTAAATAATGAATCTTCTTCATATACCAGAGTCAGTCATGGAGTTCCTCAGGGTTCAGTGCTTGGACCAATCCTCTTTACTATATATATGTTACCGCTTGGTAAAATTATTAGACAACATGGTATAAAATTCCATTTTTATGCTGATGATACTCAGTTATATCTATCAATGAAGCCTGATGAGACCAACCAGCTGCAGAGATTACAAGTCTTAATGATGTAAACTGTTTGATTAAACTTTTCTGTTCCTAAACTCAGACAGTCAGAGGTTCTGGTTCATGGACCTGAACCCTTTAGGAACCATGTGTAAACAGATGACAGAAAACATTTCCTTGGAAAAAAATGTTTCAGTTATAAAATACTGAAAATCACACAAGATCTTCATACTTGGCGTGTCATGTGTGAAGTAGATGCAGAATCTGCTCTTCCTGTTCGTTTCCAAATAAAAAGCTTCACTTCCATCACTGAAGTCAGGTGAGCAACCCAGAGACAAGAAGCTGCAGGTCAACACCGGCTGGTTTTAATGACTAAAACAAACGACATCACAGAAGTTCAACAGCTAAAACATTCTGATCCTGTTATCAGTCTCTTTCATCATAACTTCCTGTTTACCTGGAAGCACCAACCACCTGCTCACCATTCACATTCCAAATTAAAACTGGACTGATCTCTAATTGACCAAGAGTCCTGCTGAACAGCCAATGAGAGGAATCCAGACAATAGTGAAGAAATTAAACACGAAGAGGAAACAGAAATGTGATAAAGAAACACAAACAACAAAAACACAAAGGAACACAGAAAAGAAGCAGCCGAGGTCACATGATGCCGTTGGTGAGGTACTGGAAGCCGTCATACAGTTTGGTGGTCAGTGACCTCATGGATCCGTCCACCAGCTGATCAATCAGCAGCTGCAGCTGCTCCTCCGTCAGACTCATGTGGAAACGCTCTTTCAGGCTTCGCATGGTGCTGGATCCATGGAAACAGGGCAGCTGAGAGCCTGGGGGGTATCAGTACTCTCAGAGAAGCAAAGAAACAGCCAACAAATATGACTGTGGATGAAATAGTGTACTCACCTTGCTGCATGATCTCCACAATTTGCAACACTCGGTCCATGTGCTTCCTGGCTGCAATCAGACCCTGCAGCATCAGCATCTTATAGTAGTTAAACATGTCACCATCTGGACCACCCATCACCTGTCAGACAAGGAGGAGGGGTCAAAACCTCTATCACCTGTCAGACAAGGAGGAGGGGTCAAAACCTCTATCACCTGTCAGACAAGGAGGAGGGGTCAAAACCTCTATCACCTGTCAGACAAGGAGGAGGGGTCAAAACCTCTATCACCTGTCAGACAAGGAGGAGGGGTCAAAACCTCCAGCACCTGTCAGACAAGGAGGAGGGGTCGAAACCTCCATCACCTGTCAGACAAGGAGGAGGGGTCGAAACCTCCAGCACCTGTCAGACAAGGAGGAGGGGTCGGAACCTCCAGCACCTGTCAGACAAGGAGGAGGGGACAAAACCTCCAGCACCTGTCAGACAAGGTGGAGGGGTCAAAACCTCTATCACCTGTCAGACAAGGAGGAGGGGTCAAAACCTCCAGCACCTGTCAGACAAGGAGGAGGGGTCAAAACCTCTATCACCTGTCAGACAAGGAGGAGGGGTCAAAACCTCTATCACCTGTCAGACAAGGAGGAGGGGTCAAAACCTCTATCACCTGTCAGACAAGGAGGAGGGGTCGAAATCTCCAGCACCTGTCAGACAAGGAGGAGGGGTCAAAACCTCTATCACCTGTCAGACAAGGAGGAGGGGTCGAAACCTCCAGCACCTGTCAGACAAGGAGGAGGGGTCGAAACCTCCAGCACCTGTCAGACAAGGAGGAGGGGTCAAAACCTCTATCACCTGTCAGACAAGGAGGAGGGGTCAAAACCTCTATCACCTGTCAGACAAGGAGGAGGGGTCGAAACCTCCAGCACCTGTCAGACAAGGAGGAGGGGTCGAAACCTCCAGCACCTGTCAGACAAGGTGGAGGGGTCGAAACCTCCATCACCTGTCAGACAAGGAGGAGGGGTCAAAACCTCCAGCACCTGTCAGACAAGGAGGAGGGGTCAAAACCTCTATCACCTGTCAGACAAGGAGGAGGGGTCAAAACCTCCAGCACCTGTCAGACAAGGTGGAGGGGTCGAAACCTCCATCACCTGTCAGACAAGGTGGAGGGGTCGAAACCTCCATCACCTGTCAGACAAGGTGGAGGGGTCGAAACCTCTATCACCTGTCAGACAAGGAGGAGGGGTCAAAACCTCCATCACCTGTCAGACAAGGTGGAGGGGTCGAAACCTCCAGCACCTGTCAGACAAGGTGGAGAGGTCAAAACCTCCAGCACCTGTCAGACAAGGTGGAGGGGTCGAAACCTCCAGCACCTGTCAGACAAGGTGGAGAGGTCAAAACCTCCAGCACCTGTCAGACAAGGAGGAGGGGTCAAAACCTCTATCACCTGTCAGACAAGGAGGAGGGGTCGGAACCTCCAGCACCTGTCAGACAAGGAGGAGGGGTCGGAACCTCCAGCACCTGTCAGACAAGGAGGAGGGGTCAAAACCTCCAGCACCTGTCAGACAAGGAGGAGGGGTCAAAACCTCCAGCACCTGTCAGACAAGGTGGAGGGGTCGAAACCTCCAGCACCTGTCAGACAAGGAGGAGGGGTCGAAACCTCTATCACCTGTCAGACAAGGAGGAGGGGTCGAAACCTCCAGCACCTGTCAGACAAGGTGGAGGGGTCGAAACCTCCATCACCTGTCAGACAAGGTGGAGGGGTCGAAACCTCCAGCACCTGTCAGACAAGGAGGAGGGGTTTAAACCTCCAGCACCTGTCAGACAAGGAGGAGGGGTCAAAACCTCTATCACCTGTCAGACAAGGAGGAGGGGTCAAAACCTCTATCACCTGTCAGACAAGGAGGAGGGGTCAAAACCTCTATCACCTGTCAGACAAGGAGGAGGGGTCAAAACCTCCAGCACCTGTCAGACAAGGAGGAGGGGTCAAAACCTCCAGCACCTGTCAGACAAGGAGGAGGGGTCAAAACCTCTATCACCTGTCAGACAAGGAGGAGGGGTCAAAACCTCTATCACCTGTCAGACAAGGAGGAGGGGTCAAAACCTCTATCACCTGTCAGACAAGGAGGAGGGGTCGAAATCTCCAGCACCTGTCAGACAAGGAGGAGGGGTCGAAACCTCCAGCACCTGTTAGACAAGGAGGAGGGGTCGAAATCTCCAGCACCTGTCAGACAAGGAGGAGGGGTCAAAACCTCTATCACCTGTCAGACAAGGAGGAGGGGTCGAAATCTCCAGCACCTGTTAGACAAGGAGGAGGGGTCGAAACCTCCAGCACCTGTCAGACAAGGTGGAGGGGTCGAAACCTCCATCACCTGTCAGACAAGGTGGAGGGGTCAAAACCTCTATCACCTGTCAGACAAGGAGGAGGGGTCAAAACCTCCAGCACCTGTCAGACAAGGAGGAGGGGTCAAAACCTCTATCACCTGTCAGACAAGGAGGAGGGGTCAAAACCTCCATCACCTGTCAGACAAGGAGGAGGGGTCGAAACCTCCAGCACCTGTCAGACAAGGAGGAGGGGTCGAAACCTCCAGCACCTGTCAGACAAGGAGGAGGAGTCAAAACCTCTATCACCTGTCAGACAAGGAGGAGGGGTCAAAACCTCCAGCACCTGTAAGACAAGGAGGAGGGGTCAAAACCTCCAGCCCTGTCAGACAAGGAGGAGGGGTCAAAACCTCTAGCACCTGTCAGACAAGGTGGAGGGGTAAAAACCTCCATCACCTGTCAGACAAGGAGGAGGGGTCGAAACCTCCAGCACCTGTCAGACAAGGAGGAGGGGTCAAAACCTCTATCACCTGTCAGACAAGGAGGAGGGGTCAAAACCTCCAGCACCTGTCAGACAAGGTGGAGGGGTCGAAACCTCTATCACCTGTCAGACAAGGAGGAGGGGTCAAAACCTCTATCACCTGTCAGACAAGGAGGAGGGGTCAAAACCTCTATCACCTGTCAGACAAGGAGGAGGGGTCGAAACCTCCAGCACCTGTTAGACAAGGAGGAGGGGTCGAAACCTCCAGCACCTGTCAGACAAGGTGGAGGGGTCAAAACCTCTATCACCTGTCAGACAAGGAGGAGGGGTCAAAACCTCTATCACCTGTCAGACAAGGAGGAGGGGTCAAAACCTCCAGCACCTGTCAGACAAGGTGGAGGGGTCAAAACCTCCATCACCTGTCAGACAAGGTGGAGGGGTCGAAACCTCCATCACCTGTCAGACAAGGAGGAGGGGTCAAAACCTCAAGCACCTGTCAGACAAGGAGGAGGGGTCGAAACCTCCAGCACCTGTCAGACAAGGTGGAGGGGTCGAAACCTCCATCACCTGTCAGACAAGGTGGAGGGGTCAAAACCTCTATCACCTGTCAGACAAGGAGGAGGGGTCAAAACCTCCAGCACCTGTCAGACAAGGTGGAGGGGTCGAAACCTCCATCACCTGTCAGACAAGGTGGAGGGGTAAAAACCTCTATCACCTGTCAGACAAGGTGGAGGGGTCGAAACCTCCATCACCTGTCAGACAAGGTGGAGGGGTAAAAACCTCTATCACCTGTCAGACAAGGAGGAGGGGTCGAAACCTCCAGCACCTGTCAGACAAGGAGGAGGGGTCAAAACCTCTATCACCTGTCAGACAAGGAGGAGGGGTCAAAACCTCCAGCACCTGTCAGACAAGGTGGAGGGGTCGAAACCTCCATCACCTGTCAGACAAGGTGGAGGGGTCGAAACCTCCAGCACCTGTCAGACAAGGAGGAGGGGTTTAAACCTCCAGCACCTGTCAGACAAGGAGGAGGGGTCATTTTTCCATTGGGGATTTAAACTAGTGACCCTCTGGTTACCAGGTGACCTGAGCTGACATCACAAACTTACATCAACAAACTCCACCGTGAGTTTGAAGGCAGATGTCTCAAAGCCAAGGTTTTTTGGGGAGCTAGACAGGATGAAGCCAAAGTCGATGTGGATGATGTGTCCTTCTGCGTCCAAGAGGATGTTCCCATTGTGTCTGAGAAGACAGAAGATAAAACTTACAGAATTTGGTGCATCAAACCAGGTGGGTGTGAGCAGGCTCAGAGTGAGAAGACCTCACCTGTCCTTGACCTGCAGCAGATAGCAGATGAGACTGTATCCTGCACAGCTCTGGACAAAGTTCCTCTGTGCTGTCAGAAAGGCCTCAGTCGTTGGAGTACCATGTTCCTGCAGGAAGTAGTCCAGCAGCGACAGCTGACTCTGTTTCTTCACCTGGTGGAGTGATACTGCATTGACCACAGGCTCAATCATCCCACTGTCTGCTGAAAGAACCAGGATCTTGTATGGCTTGATCCATAGTGGGACACGCTCCTGCTCCCAGATGGACTAAAGGACAGAGACAGGACAGTAAGAATGAATGAAATGTGAACAAGGCTGCATGTATTCACGTCAGACTCACACACCAACACAGATTCACTATAGACTCATTAAAGTATTATGCAACACCATCACGTCTCACTTCCTACCACATGTCTCTCACATAGAGGACTGATGTGACAGAGACAAACAATTGATTAATAAGACTGAATTTACTAACATCAGAAATCATATCAAACTCTACAGAGAAATAACAAGTATAATTATATCAAAACATTTGAGTGACATTCTGTTTAATGTAGGTTCTAGATAGATGGAACCAGAGACCACCTCCTAGTGTAGGTTCTAGATAGATGGAACCAGAGACCACCTCCTAGTGTAGGTTCTAGATAGATGGAACCAGAGACCACCTCCTAGTGTAGGTTCTAGATAGATGGAACCAGAGACCACCTCCTCTGTTTAATGTAGGTTCTAGATAGATGGAACCAGAGACCACCTCCTCTGTTTAATGTAGGTTCTAGATAGAGGGAACCAGAGACCACCTCCTAGTGTAGGTTCTAGATAGATGGAACCAGAGACCACCTCCTCTGTTTAATGTAGGTTCGAGAGAGATGGAACCAGAGACCTCCTCCTAGTGTAGGTTCTAGATAGATGGAACCTGAGACCACCTCCTAGTGTAGGTTCTAGATAGATGGAACCAGAGACCACCTCCTCTGTTTAATGTAGGTGCTAGATAGATGGAACCAGAGACCACCTCCTCTGTTTAATGTAGGTTCTAGATAGATGGAACCAGAGACCACCTCCTAGTGTAGGTTCTAGATAGAGGGAACCAGAGACCACCTCCTAGTGTAGGTTCTAGATAGAGGGAACCAGAGACCACCTCCTCTGTTTAATGTAGGTTCTAGATAGATGGAACCAGAGACCACCTCCTCTGTTTAATGTAGGTTCTAGATAGATGGAACCTGAGACCACCTCCTCTGTTTAATGTGGGTTCTAGATAGATGGAACCAGAGACCACCTCCTAGTGTAGGTTCTAGATAGATGGAACCAGAGACCACCTCCTAGTGTAGGTTCTAGATAGATGGAACCAGAGACCACCTCCTAGTGTAGGTTCTAGATAGAGGGAACCAGAGACCACCTCCTCTGTTTAATGTAGGTTCTAGATAGATGGAACCTGAGACCACCTCCTCTGTTTAATGTAGGTTCTAGATAGATGGAACCAGAGACCACCTCCTAGTGTAGGTTCTAGATAGATGGAACCTGAGACCACCTCCTAGTGTAGGTTCTAGATAGATGGAACCAGAGACCACCTCCTCTGTTTAATGTAGGTTCTAGATAGATGGAACCAGAGACACCCTCTGTTTAATGTAAGGTTCTAGATAGATGGAACCAGAGACCACCTCCTAGTGTAGGTTCTAGATAGATGGAACCAGAGACCACCTCCTAGTGTAGGTTCTAGATAGATGGAACCAGAGACCACCTCCTAGTGTAGGTTCTAGATAGATGGAACCAGTGAACACCTCCTCTGTTTAATGTAGGTTCTAGATAGATGGAACCTGAGACCACCTCCTCTGTTTAATGTAGGTTCTAGATAGATGGAACCAGAGACCACCTCCTAGTGTAGGTTCTAGATAGATGGAACCAGAGACCACCTCCTAGTGTAGGTTCTAGATAGATGGAACCAGAGACCACCTCCTAGTGTAGGTTCTAGATAGATGGAACCAGAGACCACCTCCTCTGTTTAATGTAGGTTCTAGATAGATGGAACCAGAGACCACCTCCTCTGTTTAATGTAGGTTCTAGATAGATGGAACCTGAGACCACCTCCTCTGTTTAATGTAGGTTCTAGATAGATGGAACCAGAGACCACCTCCTAGTGTAGGTTCTAGATAGAGGGAACCAGAGACCACCTCCTAGTGTAGGTTCTAGATAGAGGGAACCAGAGACCACCTCCTAGTGTAGGTTCTAGATAGATGGAACCAGAGACCACCTCCTCTGTTTAATGTAGGTTCTAGATAGATGGAACCAGAGACCACCTCCTAGTGTAGGTTCTAGATAGATGGAACCAGAGACCACCTCCTCTGTTTAATGTAGGTTCTAGATAGATGGAACCAGAGACCACCTCCTCTGTTTAATGTAGGTTCTAGATATATGGCACCTGACTCCACCTCCTCTGTTTAATGTAGGTTCTAGATAGATGGAACCAGAGACCACCTCCTCTGTTTAATGTAGGTTCTAGATAGATGGAACCAGAGACCACCTCCTAGTGTAGGTTCTAGATAGAGGGAACCAGAGATCACCTCCTAGTGTAGGTTCTAGATAGAGGGAACCAGAGACCACCTCCTAGTGTAGGTTCTAGATAGAGGGAACCAGAGATCACCTCCTAGTGTAGGTTCTAGATAGAGGGAACCAGAGACCACCTCCTAGTGTAGGTTCTAGATAGAGGGAACCAGAGACCACCTCCTAGTGTAGGTTCTAGATAGATGGAACCAGAGACCACCTCCTCTGTTTAATGTAGGTTCTAGATAGATGGAACCAGAGACCACCTCCTCTGTTTAATGTAGGTTCTAGATAGATGGAACCTGAGACCACCTCCTCTGTCTAATGTAGGTTCTAGATAGATGGAACCAGAGACCACCACCTAGTGTAGGTTCTAGATAGAGGGAACCAGAGACCACCTCCTAGTGTAGGTTCTAGATAGATGGAACCAGAGACCACCTCCTAGTGTAGGTTCTAGATAGATGGAACCAGAGACCACCTCCTAGTGTAGGTTCTAGATAGATGGAACCTGAGACCACCTCCTAGTGTAGGTTCTAGATAGATGGAACCAGAGACCACCTCCTCTGTTTAATGTAGGTTCTAGATAGATGGAACCAGAGACCACCTCCTCTGTTTAATGTAGGTTCTAGATAGATGGACCTTGAGGCTGCATCCATGGTAACATGTTGTTTATGAGCTACAGGACAACATAGTCATGTGATTTGTGACATCACAGCATTACCTTGAGTTGTTGCAGCACTTGGTAGGCGAGCAGCTCCTGTCGCAGGTCGTCTCCACATTTAACAATGACTGACAGAAGCCTCCAGTTAGGAAGATGACCATAAGGAGAACCTTCTCTGATCCTCCTGCAGCACACACCCATCAATCAGGTTGAGAGTGGCACACACAGAGACACACAATTACAGGAAGCATTCTTGGCAGACTGTACTCAGGGAACAATTAGCAGTAGCAATTAGTAGATATACACCTGAGGTGTCACCTACCGGACTTTCTCCTCCCAAGGCTCTTTCAGGGCCACGGCTGATGGATCCTCGGGGTCCCGTTTGAATGTGGTAGGGGTTTGAGCAAGCTGTTCGGAGAGACGGCGCCTGACATAAAACACAAGCACAACAGTTGCATTATCTGGTTTGTTTCTAAAGCATCTTAGATGTTGAACACACAGCAAAACCCAGAAGTAACAGCATCTTTTATTCTCCAGCAGAGGTTTAAATCAGTTGTTTGCTTTAAAGGTGATATACCTGATTTCGAATTGCCTACCTTAGAATGTCAACAAATGTAAACAAAGTCACAGAACTCTCACCCCTCCTGTCAGGTACAACTCCTAAGCCACGCCCCCCAAGGTTTGGAAACATGTGTAGCCCCAGAAGACGACCGAGTGCAAGACACTGGTCCGCAGTTCATTCAAGTACCGTAACATGGTGGAATCACCGGTAAGTGAAAACAATATAACAACAAACAACTGACATTAATTGTTACTTTGTCCTGAACCTGACGTGGAACCAGCCGGCGGCTGTTTCTCCTGCTGTGACATGGTAGAGCGGTGAACACTCCCAGCAGTGGTGTGCTGCAGTAATATGTCTCAGTTTTTTAGGAGCACAGAAGCCAAATAAATGCAGAAGTCAGTATGACTGGAGAGACTGTCCAATCATTCCTTCTGGACTGAACCATTTGATTTGTTGATGTTTTTAGAAAGATACGGGAGAACCACTTCATCAATTTTTTTTGTTTTTTTTTTAATCTTCAAAACATATTTTTCTCCATGCTGTTTTAAAACGTTTTTAATGTGCATGAAAAAAAACATGTTAAGATAATTTGTTATGCAAATTAAGGATAGCAACTTTAAAAAGTCCAGATTGAAAAACCTGCAACATTGTGTGGATCTTTACAGCCTGGCCTACACTTGGTTCTGCTGCTATGGGCCCACTCTCGCTGCCTTGTTAAATGTTGATGTGAAGTAAACATCAACAGGACAGAACCTGAAAGGACCTAAAATTTCTTCTGAATGACTTTATTGTAGTGTTCAGTTGTGATGGTTGAGGTTAGGTTTGGGGCTTAGAAAATGTTCTTAGTGTGATCAGACCTGATGTCTCCTGCAGCGATAAAGATGGGTTCTTTGCTCTCCAGGCTGGTGATGCTGTCCACAGAGAACTGACTGATGTTGTCACAGCTGTTGGTGTGGCCTTCAGGGAGCTGAGGAAGCAGTCAGAAGATTTGCTTTACTGTATATTTTTCAAACCTGCACTAAACAAGATGATGCTGAGTGGAACTGAGACACTTCTACTAGGTTCTCTTCTGGTGTGGTGTTCCACAGGGTTCAATACTTGGCCCCTGGTAGTTCAACAGCTTTCACAAAATAAACTTTCAAATATCTCTGAATAACTTTTACTGATTTTATTTCCATTTTTTTATTTCATGAAATGCAGCTCAGGTTCCTTATTTAATTTTTTTCACAAGAGTTTAAGAAAAATATTTAGGACAAATTGAAAAAATATTTTTCAATATCCAGATGCATTTAAAGTGCATGTGTGATGCCAATAAATTCTAACGGAAACACTTCAGATTTGGCTTCATGACTCTGCAGAAATGATCACAATGTCTTCTGACTGGTCCTGAGGTTCTGATTCATTTCACTTTATTCAGAAAATCTTTAAAGAATGGATTCATTAAAACTTCAGCATTAATATTCAATAATCACTTACACACTTAATCACAGAGGCCTCACCTCTACCTGCAGCTCTCCAATATCGTCCACAGACCAGGCCTCATCATCGTTATCGTAGTTCGGTACAACGGAGAAGCTGCCAGCTCTTTGTTCCACCGACATGCTGCAGTCTGGCAAGTTCTCCACAGAGCGTGTGCTCCTGATCCGATTCTCAGGGATTCGAATCGGAACACTAGATGTCTCAAAGTTCTCACATTCCAAGACCTCCACATAGATCAGGTAGGGAGCCTGAAGGGTGGATACATGTGGCTGCTGAGGTCATTGTTGATTAAAAAATAAGAATCATCTGATAAAAGTTTAGATTTTGGTTTTTACAAGAGATGAATGATATTAGAGAAATCTGCAATGATGATATTACTTTTGAATATTCCAGTGATAAAACTACAATAAACCAACCAGAATGTTTGTGTTCCTTCTGCCACCGTGAAGCTCTTAACTCTCATAATCAGAATCTATTTAATTTGCCAAGTATGAGGACATACAAGGAATTTACTTCCAGAAGATGGTGTCTCTCCAGTGCACAAAGAGACACCATATGCTGGAAGTACATTTCTTGTATGTCCATGTGCTTCAGGGGTTTTGAACCCTTATTTTAAACAGTTGAGCATTTAGAGCAGTGGAGGTCCATCTGGCTGCCAGAGACCTTGTTGACATGTGCTTTTGGATTTATTGTACCTCATTATATTATCAATATTGCAAAGACAGGTTTTTGATATACTGGTCAGCCCCGGCTTTTACTGAGTTTTGGTTCTGGACCTGGTACTTCATTGCTTAGGAACAGCTTTTCATTACTGACAAGTTTTACAAAACAACTGTCAACCTTTTGTTTCCTGAAAACTCAGGAATGCTCTCAAGTCCAAATCTAATTCAAAATTTCATAAAGCTGTTATTCACAGTTTCGGGGACAGATGTGTCTCACCTTATCTTTGGAGTTGAGCACAACAGCCTGCGTGTGCGGCACACGGACCACATGGTGGTCAAAGGCAGCGGTGGGCAGCCAGACTCGAGCCGGGAGCTTGTGGTTGAGAAGGGACAGTTCTGAGATCAGACGCTGTGTCTTCTGTTCTTTGGTTGGCAGCGTAGCCAGACGCTTCCCGATGCCCATCAAAGACTTGATGAACTCCCTCTGTGGAGCTAAACGCACAGGCTGCACAGAACACACACACGAAACAGTAACGAAAGGGGCGGAGCCTCCACTCAGCTAAGTCAAAGCGACCAGAGAGGACTGCACATCTGACGTTTGTGTGTCATGTTTGAAAACTTGAAGAGTTCCTAAAGAGTTTTTGATCAAACTGAAATTACTTAAATTGTTTTGTGACAAGAAAAACAAAGAAAATCTTGATCAGGACAGAATATTCTGTATTGGTTCGGATGCCGACCAATCAGCTGTTAATACAGATTCAACTTGTCTCTGAACAAACTCTGAAGATAAAAGTTTGGATTCTGTTTCAGAGGAGCTTCGAATCAGAACCAGGAGAACTGTTGCGGTTCCAATAACCCTAAACATGACACACAGACACAGAGTCAGTGAATCATCCATCAATCAGTTGCAATCAGCAAGATGACGCATTGACTCCAGTTCAGATTCTGATTAATCAACCCAACTTCCAACAGAGAAACAGAACCACAGCTGGCGAGCCCACAGACAGGCTGCTTTGTCTCCTCAAAGTTGCACATCTGTGGACTAAACCAGAACCCGAACCAGAACCCAAACTAGAGCCCGCAGCCTCCATCTCAGACTTCATTTCCCACAATGCATCTCAGAGGTTGGAATATGTAGGTTTTGAACTTACAGGACCAGAATCAAACTCCAGACTGTCAGAGCTGGAGCTGCTATCCTGAGGGTCAGAGGAAGAGGAAGCTGTTTGTTTTTTTTTCAGACTCTGACCTGCAGGGTTCCTCTGCATCCTAAAACTCTACAAACTGATTAAGGTACATCTGGAAACCTCAGAAACTGGAACTTTACAAGTTTTACAAGTAGCTGTTAGCTTCATCTCTGGAACTTAAAATCAAGACTGAAAACAACATGGAGGTGTACAGGAAAAAACTGGAGAACAAGCTCCAGTAAAACAATATAAGAGATGTGTGGTCAGGGATTAAGAAGATCAAAGACGTTAAGCAGAAGGAGGATCACTTAGAAGGAAGTCTGGATAGATCTAATGAACTGAATATGTTCTTCAACAGGTTCAGTTTGGAGACAAGCCCAACATCATCTTCTCCTGCTGCAAGCCAAACAGACCTCCCACCCTCCCTTCATCCACAGCTTCCCTGTCACACCTCAACTGTCTCACCTTCTACCTCGATCATGGATGCTGTTTCTGGTGCTTTTCTATCATCTCCAACATCAGAAGAAGCTGGTGTCCCCATTGTCTCCACCTCCCACCTGTCTGTATCTAGTAGTCAGGTGAAGAAGGCAGCGGGTCCAGATGGTGTTAGTCCTGGAGTCCTAAAGGCTTGTGCAGATCAGCAATGTGGGATTCTGCAGTGTATCTTCAATCTCAGCCTTACCCAGAAGGTACCAGTTCTATGGAAAGCATCTGGCCTTGTTCCAGAACCAAAGATATCTCATCCATTGGCCCCTAATGACTACAGGCCTGTTGCCCTGAACATCCCACATCATGAAGGTCTTGGACAGACTCATGTTGGTCAACCTAACTAAGCAAACAAGCACGGTTTAGGACCTGCTGCAGTAATGCTGTTTTTAAGGAGGGACAGAGCAGACTGGTCCTTCAACATTTGCAGCAAGATGTTGAAGATCATTTCTAAGTCTGTTGTAGAGAGTGTGATCACATCTGCAGTCACCTGTTGGGGGCGGAGCCTCAGAGCAGGTGATGTAAAAAGACTGAACAAAATGATAAAGAGGGCCAGTTCTGTTCTGGTTCTGGATCCTCTTGAGTTGATTGTCCAAAGGAGGATGAAGAACATGATGGAAAACCCTCATCATCCTCTTCACAACACATTAACTCAACAACAGAATATCTTCAGTCAGAAACTTCTTCAGATCCAACACAGACCAGTACAGGAGATCCTTCCTGTCCACAACTAGAACCCACTACAGGAGATCCTTCCCGTTCACAGCTAGAACCCTCTACAGGAGATCCTTCCTGTCTACAGTTAGAACCCTCTACAGGAGATCCTTCCCGTTCACAGCTAGAACCCTCTACAGGAGATCCTTCCCGTTCACAGCTAGAACCCTCTACAGGAGATCCTTCCCGTCCACAGCTAGAACCCTCTACAGTAGATCCTTCCCGTTCACAGCTAGAACCCTCTACAGGAGATCCTTCCCGTTCACAGCTAGAACCCTCTACAGGAGATTCTTGCTGTCCACAGCTAGAACCCTCTACAGGAGATCCTTCCCGTCCACAGCTAGAACCCTCTACAGTAGATCCTTCCCGTTCACAGCTAGAACCCTCTACAGGAGATCCTTCCCGTTCACAGCTAGAACCCTCTACAGGAGATTCTTGCTGTCCACAGCTAGAACCCTCTACAGGAGATCCTTCCTGTCCACAGCTAGAACCCTCTACAGGAGATCCTTCCTGTCCACAGCTAGAACCCTCTACAGGAGATCCTTCCTGTCCACAGCTAGAACCCTCTACAATGGCTCGCTAAAGAAGAACTGTGCTACAACAGCATTTAATTTCCCTTCAAGGGTTAGGGGTTAATATAATAATCCCACCTCATGCATGCAAATGTTACTGAACTGCAGAGCTCCTGCAGTGACAGTCTGCTGCATCCTAGATACATGAAGGAGCGTTTCCGCAGGTCCTTACTCCCTGCAGCTGTCAGGCTGTACAATTAGAACTGCTCCCAACAAAGAAAGGTTTACATCAGCACTACCCCATCACCAATAATGCTGTAACTTGCACATTTACTTTCAACAGACTGTACATAATAATTTATTGGAAGCCACATGTTTACTTCTTTTCATGCACAGTTCAATGCAAAATCTGTACTTTTTCAATAAAAGGCAATATTTCTAACAAAATAAAACCATCACTGGGTGTTTAGAAGGTCGTAGAATGAAAATATACTATTTCCTTTAAAAATTATATTTGAAGTAAAATATTATAAAATATTAATTTTGGAGGGTATGACATTGACATTTTGTTTACATCTACCAGCCAATAGCTGGCAGAGCAGCGGGCGCCATGTTGGGTTGTCTAATACCGTAAATAATCCAGCACAGTGAGGCTGGTACTGTGGAGTCTGCAGGTCAAGCAGCTGGAAGCACCGGGGACATGTGGTGATTATATACATTATTTACTTGCTATAGGGGGTTTCCCATGTGACGAGCAAGTTCTGTGTGGAAACGTTTTTCATTAGCTGCTAAGCTAACATGTAGCTACATGTTGGTGAAGTGGAGGAACTTCAGGCCACTTGTTCGACTGGAAGACACACTACAGAGGATTTTATTACTTTCTTTAATTTTATTGGATTAGTGAGGCGTGCAGGATGGTGTGTGGGGAGGAGAGAGGATCTTAAGAGGGACTGCAGGAAGTTTTGGAGCCGCGGTGCAACTATGAACTCTTTGCTACAGACTGAATCGATGACTGAGCTTCAAACAGGTAGGAGCTGCTTTTATCAGAGTCAGTATGTGATCAGCGGGACTGGAGAGCATGATTAGTGAACTGAACTCATGATATTTTATTGTCCTGCTCAGATCAGAGCAGTTAATGAGCCTGGCAACCAGATAGCTGAAGGCTTTGTGCTATGTTATTCTGTTCATATTACATTTAAGGTGTATCCATATAAATGGCCCACCCTTTATATCTGTTTATCTGAAGCTGCTGTTACACCAAATTTCCCTTTAAAGGATTATTCTATTCGTTAAAGTATTTTTGAATTGAATTATTTGTTCCCTCACAACATCAACTGTGCTATAATGCAAGATTTGAGGGTCACAGCATCCAGAACATATCCAGGACTCAGATCCATTCACAACTTTTTAAGTTATTAAGGCAACAAACAAACAAAGAACGCATGGTGAATGAAACTGCCTCCCAAACAGAGGCAGTGAATACAGCTGTTTGTTGTTATGTGAAAGTGATTCTATTCTTTTGGACTGTACTGATGACATCATGTGAAGTGAACCTGAGCAACAGACAGTACAACGTGTTTTTAGCATTAGTCTTTGGGATGGGACATCTGAGAACAGATCTCTTACCTCATCCTGGCTGCTCTCCACTTTTGGGTTGCTGGCTGTTCTTTTCAGGTTGCTGCTCAGACTGATGCCGACTGTGGCGTCTGACTTAGAGCGTTGATGAGTCCTTTTGGATGGCGATAGGCTGTGTTCCGCTCCCAGAGTCCCGGGAGTCAAAGCAGGACAGAACAATGTCAGAGTCAAGGGCTCCTTGCGAGTTCGGGGTCCAGCAGGTTTGAGTTCATCTGAAAGGATGAGTTTCCTGAGTTTGGTTCCTCGAGAGTGGCGCTGAGTGGAGATGTGCATGTCGGAGGAGTAGGCTCCCAGAAGCCAGGCGCACTGCAGGCTGAAGGAGATGCTTTGTCTGCAGCGGTGCACCTGCAGGACAAAAAGGAGGGCCAAAAACCCCACACACAGGTACAGAAATATCCATGTTAACACAGGTATCAAGCCGAGATGCATCCAACCGAGTAGTTTCTATGGCAACAGCCAAATTGCACCTGCATAATAAAAAGCGATCCAGACACACAAAACCAGATCATATGAATCAAATCGTTCATTTGCTGGATCCACGCCAACCTTTAATGACCCAATGGATCTGCACGCTCAGCTCAGACATGCCCTGTGATGTTTTCAATGTTTCCTGAATGCATCACAGATCACATCACATGACTCTAAATATTTGCAGACATCATAAGGTCTGCAGACTCAGGAACACTAACTGTCCCAGTCTTGTTGGACCATAAAACCATCATCATTAACAGAGTTGGTGGTTTAGTGGGACACACCTTGGTTGTCTTACTGTTGGTTTGGTTTGTACTTGCTCACCATGGGTTCCACCTTTCTAAGATGAAACAAAGAGGTTTGAATCTGAGAAAAGCTGACTGACATACTGTCACACTGGGACTGTTGCCATGGTTACCAATATCTTTTTTTAGAAACTAACATAAGCCCAGACAGCCCCAAGAACCAATAAAACAACTAGTCAGTACTGATTAGCAGCTGATGTCAGTTGTGAACATTAGCATGACTAACCTTAGACAGGAGTCATGTGACCTTGTTTAACTCAAAAAACCTCCATCTTTACATTCCTCCAGAGCAACCAGAGTATGATTTACAAGATCTTTTTAAACCTAATGATAGTTAACTCTGCTTTATTGGTGATGTGAGGTCACACTGTAGAGAACATCTACAGGCCGCACCCACCACATAAGGCTTGATGGCATCGCCCACATCCTCGTCCATGTGGATGTACATGTTGAGCAGCTGTGGCAGATAGAAGTCCACATCCTCGTGAGGGAAACTGAACAAACGGTTTCCGATGTATGCCTGCACGCCCGGCTCCTTTGAGCTATGCAGGTAGGAAATCGCCATGGAAACATCAAACAGCTTGGATTCAAACAGGCGCAGTAGCCATGATTGTTTGGAAGAGTTATGCTTCTGTCGCAGTCGAACACTTCTCACGGAGCCAGGTGCCGGGCCCTCTGGGTCATCATTCGCATAAATCTGTTTGATGGCAGGGGTCGGAGAACTTTCCACCCCCTTCTGCTGACAGACTGCTTCACTGTCCACCTGCTTCAGCTTCACGTTCTGGAGAACCTTCTGACAGGCCCGCTGGGCAACCTCTGCATCAATCACCAGGCTCATCTCACCAGCACCCTCACTGATGACACCCAGCAAGGGCGTGGCAGATTGGGAGGGAGTGCAGGTGGACGATGGGGTAGAGGGTAGTGATATGGAGGGGGAGGAGTTGATGGAGAGGGAAGGGGAGGGGCTATTATGGTTAGATGGGGAAGGGGAAATGTCCACTGGTCTGACCTCCATTGTGCCTGATGAGAAGCCCCGCCCCCCTGCCACTGAAACAGAAAGGTCAGAGGTTAGAGGTGGCAAAACCAGAATGCATCACATGACAAATAGCTGTTTATTTAATTATCATTAGAGGTGTGCTTTAACCACTGAAACACACCTGAAACCTCATGGCTCAATAACTTGTTCAAAAACACAACAGATCTGTCACCTGACAGGTCTGGGGTTCAAAACCCAGTCTGGCCAACCTCTAGCGACCTCTATACAGAATGAGAGATTGGTATAATAATGATGCAGCGCAGGCTTGAATGTCAACCAAATTAACAGGGTCCATGTCAGATGTTGGAGAAGCAGGACATTTTCATCAGAAATAGACTGCTGGAACCAAACAGTTCATAGCAACTACGACGAGGTCGCAAAGAAGTGTTGGTGTTTCCCTGCATGTTGCAGGAAAACCTGTGAAACACGTGAAACATGCAGAGAAACATCTGGAACATGAATGGAAACACCTAGCTGGAACATGCAGGGAAATACCTGGAACATACAGAGAAACATCTGGAACATGCAGGGAAACACCTGGAACATGCAGGGAAACACCTGGAACATTTAGGTTAACACCTGGAACATGCATGGAAACACCTGGAACATGCAGGGAAACACCTGGAACATGCAGGGAAACACCTGGAACATTTAGGTTAACACCTGGAACATGCATGGAAACACCTGGAACATGCAGGGAAACACCTAGCTGGAACATGCAGGGAAATACCTGGAACATACAGAGAAACATCTGGAACATGCAGGGAAACACCTGGAACATGCATGGAAACACCTGGAACATTTAGGTTAACACCTGGAACATGCAGGGAAACACCTGGAACATGCAGGGAAACACCTGGAACATGCAGGGAAACATCTGGAACATGAAGGGAAACATCTGGAACATGCAGAGAAACACCTGGAACATGCAGGGAAACACCTGGAACATGCAGGGAAACACCTGGAACATGCAAGGAAACACCTGGAACATGCAGGGAAACACCTGGAACATGCAGGTTAATACCTGGAACATGCAGGGAAACACCTGGAACATGAACGGAAACACCTGCAACATGCAGTGAAAGACGTGGAACATACAGGGAAACACCTGGAACGTGCAGAGAAACATGTGGACCATGCAGAGAAACACCCGAAACGTGCAGGCTCGCGTCTCTCAGGTCCAGCAGTCTGTTACCATGGTGACAGACTCAAAGGAAAACAACTCAAGTTTGAACTTAACCCAAGTTTTCAGAGCTCCTGCTGTCTCAAAGTCTCACCAGAGCCACGAGCTGCAAGCTGAAACATTCAGTTACCACAAACAGTTCAGCTCAGTTCTGGTTCCGACGCAGCAGATCAGAACCGGAAACCAGTTTCTGTTTAGAAATAAACACATTTTGCTAATAACAAGAAGTTCTGAACCCCAAGCTGCAGCTAATTCAAACAATGACTGGCACTATGAACAGCATTAGGACATTCAACTCTTTCGGTTACCAGAGTCCCTGGTTAACTAAACGCAGCTGTTAGCGGCAAGCTGCTAACCGCCTGTTAGCCAACTGTTGCTAACTCCGATTAATTTGTTTGCTGACAAACTGCAAACTTTAACGTCACACAGGTAAATTCTCTAGGTGAAGTGAAGTGTCAGTTCTGTTCCATGTGACAGGTTCTTACCTTTCAATAGGCTAGTCGCTGTGAAAAAAGCATTTCACGTACAATTTCTTGTCTCCATTTATTCCGTTTCATCTCAGCTGTCAGTCACCAGAGGGCGCTGCCATCTTTAACTTCCTGCTGTCTCTTCGGTGCAGGTCGATTTACAGCTTCCGGTGTAACACTGCCCCCTTTTGGATGGAGTCTCCGCTTCCACAGGTTGTTCACGCACTCATAGAAACACACAAGCACAAGCGCTTAAACACTTAAATCTGCACACACTGGCACATATAAATACACTAAATCACACGATATCAAACAGGGAAATGTAATCGATGTGGAGTAAGTGAAACCATAGAACATGTTCTCTTACACTGTCAAAGGCAATCAAGAAGAAAGAAGACGGCTGGTGCACAAGTTGGGGAAAACCAAAGGAAATCGGGGTGTGAAAGTTTATAGCTTTGTTTCAGTTTTTAAAAAAACAATCTTACCAAGTTTTGACCAGTACCCTGGTACCCTGTACCTGTACCAGTACCCCAGTCAATTAACTTGAAGCCAGTGGTAGCGGTAAAGCACCAAGTAGTTGTTTGCCAACCGCCAGAAAAACCCAAAGAAGAAGAAGTCCTCCGTGCAGCAGGTGGCAACACACACCCGCATGAGTAGGAGGAAGAGGAAGAGTCAGACTGTCAGCTGGTCCATAGATATATGAGCTGGTCTGTCTTCAAACGGAGAGTGTTTGTTGGATCTCTGCGTGTGGTTCTGTTTGTTCTCATGAAGAACCGGAAACAGGAACAGACAGTGTGAGTATGATCCACGAACAGGCTGGTTGTTGGTGATGAGGTCCTGGAAAGTCCTGGAAAGTTAGACGAGTTGAATCAGGACTCTGGCGGAAGAAAGAGAGACATTGAAAAACTCAATATCCCAGAATTCCCCTGCAGCTTCCCACAGACACTCATCAGCTGTTTGACTTGACTCATGTTCGGATTCTGTTGGGCGTGTCAGATTGACAGCTGATCTGTGTCACTCGGTACTTGAAGATGTAGCTGCGCCACAGCCGAGGAGGTTCGGCGGACTCTCCAAGCTTTTCTACGGCAGCTCGTGACTTCAGTTCTGTGTAACCAGGATCTGATTGTTTGTGAGATCAGTTCGAGCTGAAACCAGTTCATCAGGTTTCCCTTCAGTCAGAGTTTGTGTTTGAGTTGGTGGGTGTGTGCAGCCGGATGTCCTGCAGCGCTGTTTCACCTAATTGGTTTGTGTTCTTACATCATTAACACACCTGTAGCGTTTAGAGCTAACCTCCCTTGCTCACCATCCTGAACATGAAGCTCAGAACCAAACCCGTTTGTTTCTTCTGAAGACTCCAACAAACTGGATCTTTGCTGAGTTTGTGGTTCTGTAACAGACCGGGTCCAGCTGTTCACCTGCTGCTCATCTTTTTCAGGTGATGGATACAGAGGGTGGTGAGCTGGTTCCAGAAGGTGTGGCGTCTGTCAGCTGGCAGCATGAGGCTCCCTTCTCCTCTGAGCTCACCTGCATCAGATCAGAGGAGGCCCTGACAGCGTGGGCGCTGGACCCCAACTGTGTGAGTTTGTAATGGATGATTGGCTGAGCATGAGTCATGTGACGTCTGCCCTCACCTCATAGAAAATTCTATTTAAATAATTAGAGCCTTGGTTAGAAAAGGTGTCAGTGTTTCATGTTTTGGTGATAAATAGACTCACCTGCACACAGACACAACTACACACATACACACCTGCACACAGACACAACTACACACATACACACCTGCACACAGACACAACTACACACATACACACCTGCACACAGACACAACTACACACATACACACCTGCACACAGACACAACTACACACATACACACCTGCACACAGACACAACTACACACATACACACCTGCACACAGACACAACTACACACATACACACCTGCACACATACACACCTGCACACAGACACAACTACACACATACACACCTGCACACATACACAACTGCACACAGACACAACTGCACACATGCACACAGACACAACTGCACACATACACAACTACACACATACACACCTGCACACATACACACCTGCACACAGACACAACTACACACAGACACAACTACACACATACACACCTGCACACAGACACAACTACACACATACACACCTGCACACAGACACAACTACACACATACACACCTACACACATACACACCTGCACACATACACAACTGCACACAGCACACAGACACAACTACACACATACACACCTGCACACATACACACATACACACCTGCACACAGACACAACTACACACAGACACACCTGCACACATACACAACTACACACATACACACCTGCACACATACACACCTGCACACAGACACAACTACACACAGACACAACTATACACATACACACCTGCACACAGACACAACTACACACATACACACCTGCACACATACACACCTGCACACAGACACAACTACACACATACACACCTGCACACAGACACAACTACACACATACACACCTGCACACAGACACAACTACACACATACACACCTGCACACAGACACAACTACACACAGACACAACTACACACATACACACCTACACACAGACACAACTACACACATACACACCTGCACACAGACACAACTACACAAATACACACCTGCACACATACACACCTGCACACAGACACAACTACACACATACACACCTGCACACAGACACAACTACACACAACACACCTGCACACCGACACACCTACACACCTACACACCTGCACACAGACACAACAACACACATACACACCTGCACACATACACACATACACACCTGCACACAGACACAACTGCACACAGACACACCTGCACACAGACACAACTACACACATACACACCTGCACACAGACACAACTACACACATACACACCTGCACACATACACACATACACACCTGCACACAGACACAACTGCACACAGACACACCTGCACACATACACAACTACACACATACACACCTGCACACATACACACCTGCACACAGACACAACTACACACATACACACTTGCACACAGACACACTTGCACACAGACACAACTACACACATACACAACTACACACAGACACAACTACACACATACACACCTGCACACAGACACAACTACACACATACACACCTGCACACAGACACACCTACACACCTGCACACAGACACAACTGCACACAGACACACCTGCACACATACACACCTACACACATACACACCTGCACACATACACACCTGCACACAGACACAACTACACACATACACACCTGCACACAGACACAACTACACACATACACACCTGCACACAGACACAACTACACACATACACACCTGCACACATACACACATACACACCTGCACACAGACACAACTGCACACAGACACACCTACACACAGACACAACTACACACATACACACCTGCACACATACACACCTGCACACAGACACAACTACACACATACACACCTGCACACAGACACAACTACACACATACACACCTGCACACAGACACAACTACACACATACACACCTGCACACATACACACATACACACCTGCACACAGACACAACAACACACAGACACACCTGCACACATACACAACTACACACAGACACAACTGCACACAAACACACCTGCACACAGACACAACTACACACAGACACAACTATACACATACACACCTGCACACAGACACAACTACACACATACACACCTGCACACATACACACCTGCACACAGACACAACTACACACATACACACCTACACACATACACAACTACACACATACACACCTCCACACAGACACAACTACACACAGACACAACTATACACATACACACCTGCACACAGACACAACTACACACATACACACCTGCACACAGACACACTACACACATACACACTTGCACACAGACACACCTGCACACAGACACAACTACACACATACACAACTACACACAGACACAACTACACACATACACACCTGCACACAGACACAACTACACACATACACACCTGCACACATACACACCTGCACACAGACACAACTACACACAGACACAACTATACACATACACACCTGCACACAGACACAACTACACACATACACACCTGCACACATACACACCTGCACACAGACACAACTGCACACATGCACACAGACACAACTGCACACATACACACCTGCACACAGACACAACTACACACAGACACAACTATACACATACACACCTGCACACAGACACAACTACACACATACACACCTGCACACATACACACCTGCACACAGACACAACTACACACATACACACCTGCACACAGACACAACTACACACATACACACCTGCACACAGACACAACTACACACATACAACCCATAACACAGACACA
>SSNP01000213.1:300704-359896 GCA_006937955.1 Pachypanchax playfairii | reverse complement strand
TTTTTTTTTTTTTTTTTTTTTTTTTTTTTGTGAGACATAAATTCTCAAATCGCTATCATAAATCATAAATTAATCCTACATTAAGACTGAAAGTGTTCTTTAAAGAGGTGAGTCTTAAGTCTGCTCTTAAAAGTAGCTGCAGACTCTGAGGATCGGACCGAGTTTGGTAGGTCATTCCACCATCGGGGGACAACAGAGGAGAAGAGTTTGGAACATGATCTCATGCCACGTTGTGGTGGAAGCGCTAGGCGTCTTTCAGCGGCTGAGCGTAGCTGACGCGTGGGAATGTAGGTTTGGATGAAGGAGTGAAGGTAAGTAGGAGCTGTGTGTGTTAGAGTCTGGTAAGCCAGAAGCAGAGCTTTGTATTTGATGCGTGCTGCAACTGGAAGCCAGTGCAGGGAAATGAGCAGCGGAGTGACATGAGCCCTCTTGGGCTGGTTGAAGACCAAACGTGCTGCTGCGTTCTGAATCATCTGCAGAGGTTTATAGCGCTTTACTCAGGTCCTACGACCCCCAAAGCGCCTCACACTACAGTCAGTCATTCACACACACACTCACATGTTTGGTGATGATGAACTACACACATGTTGTAGCCAAGTGGACCACAGCTGTAATTATGGTGGACACGTTCAGATTTCTGAGGACCAGCATCACCCAGGTCCTGAAATGGATAGCCAACATAGACCCGGTCCAGACCCTGCAGTCCATCTGCATCCTGTCCTTAACTTTATCATAAACTTTGATTTCTCCTGTTTTTGTAACTTTCACATGTGACTTGTGCTGCTGAGCGTTTGACCTGTTTGACCTTCTCAATAGGATTTACCTGGTTACACATAAATGTCTATACTCTTCCACAGTTCTTCTCATTATCTTGACATATTTTTGATGACTTGTGTCATCTTGGTGTTTTATATCTGCAGCTGTGACAGTTTCCCTCATGGCATCAGTCCAGTGTCTTCCATCCTTTCCTGTCTGATTACAGATGAATGGAGCTCTCAGCTGCTGTTGTCTGACTCGTGTGTCATCAGTGAGTTGCCAGTGGCACCATCATCTCATCAGAACACTCTAACCGCAGCCCCGCCCCCTGATGGAGAGCAGGTGAGACTTCCTGTTAGAGTCAGAGTTCAGGTCAAAGATCAGGTCTGACCTGGAAGCTCCACTTACTTTCTTCCTGCTTTGGAGCAGCTGTACCCGGATCTGCAGCTGACAGAGGAAGAGCAGAAACTCCTGACGGAGGAGGGCGTGTCTCTGCCTGGCAACCTTCCTCTAACGAAGGTCAGATGTCAGAATAGCTGATGTGCTGAACACAAGCAGGACCCCTGAATCTCCTCCCACTTTCCCTCACAGGCAGAGGAACGAATCCTGAAGAAAGTTCGCAGGAAGATCCGCAACAAGCAGTCGGCTCAGGACAGCCGGAGGAGGAGGAAGGAGTACATCGATGGGCTAGAGAGCAGGTACATGCCGGTGCCAGGTTAGAGATAAGAATCTTGATGAAGAAGAGCGACACCATGAGGATAGAGAGGAGATTCTCCTCTCACCCAGTACCCCCAAGAGGTGCAGGGAATACACACATTATCATGTGACATCGGGGCATCAGAGGAAATGATTGCAACGTGTGCTGTGTAGCAATAAGTTACCTCTTATGACTCTTTAAGCGGGGCACCATCCTTTATATTGAAGGAAATGTAATATTACTATTCAAAAATGAATCATCTAATAATCAATCTAATATTTTGATGTTGAGAATTCTACTTCAAAGTGACTCAAACCACAAAGAAAACGCACAGAAACGGCCAATTAAAATTTATAAGGTATATTTATTAAAGAGGCCATTTCACAAAAATTTCAGGACTTAAATATTAACCAGTAATATGAAACATTTTATATCTAAACGTCAGGAAACACTGATTAACAGACCTTTCAATCTCTCTGCGTCAAGATTCAGCTGGTTCCATCAGGCTTCGGGCAGCAACTCAATATTCATTATTCAAATTTGCTGGACTCTGATTGGCTAACAAACTAGCCTATGAGAGCAAGGTATACTGTTTCCTGCCCCACTGCACATGGGAACGTCAGACATTGTGACAGCTTTTAGCCAGCAGCATGCTAGGCGTGGTTTCAACTGCAGGAGCTGATGAATACTAACGAACAAAGGAGTTGTGATGAAACAGATACTTTATTTTCAACATCATTGGGACATTAAACTGTTGTGTTAGTATTTACCTGTAAAATTCTCACATACTGTGCTTTTAAGAAGGATGACCTGCACCAGTCAGTGGTTGTTTGGTGGTGGTCGGAGAGTCCGGTGGCTGTTTGGTGGTGGTCGGAGGGTCCGGTGTCTGTTTGGTGGAGGTCGGAGGGTCCGGTGTCTGTTTGGTGGAGGTCGGAGGGTCCGGTGTCTGTTTGGTGGAGGTCGGAGGGTCCGGTGTCTGTTTGGTGGAGGTCGGAGGGTCCGGTGTCTGTTTGGTGGCGGTCGGCGGGTCCGCTGGCTGTTTGGTGGCGGTCGGAGGGTCCGGTGGCTGTTTGGTGGCGGTCGGAGGGTCCGGTGGCTGTTTGGTGGCGGTCGGAGGGTCCGGTGGCTGTTTGGTGGAGGTCAGAGGGTCCGGTGGCCGTCTGGCAGCCTCGTCTCTGTCAGTGTGTGTTCCAGGACAGCTGTGTCTACAACATGTGTAGTTCATCACTACCAAACGTGTGAGTAAATGACAAACTGTAATTTGAAGAACTTTGTGAGTCACCTGACTTGAGAAAAGCGCTATACAAGTACACGCCATATACCATATTCACTACATGATCGAGGTCATCACTGCTCAGCAGGGACATGATAACCCTAACCCTCTCCTCAGGGGAGTTTGGAGTGTTGACCTTTGGCTGAGCCAAAATTAGATACGAAGAGGGGGATTAAGACAGAACTGCAGAATTCAACAGTCCTTTCAGTCTCTTATGGTGCACTTTTTCTAGTGGAAGTCCGAAACAGCTGAAATGAACCAAATCAGATGAAAATCAGCCAATCAGTCGCTCCTCCACACTGAACCAAACCTGCAGCTTCTCCAAGATGACACCCATCCTTCCAGTGAGGTCCTAACCACATCCGTATGTGATCCAGACCCCCCGAGCCTTTTAGTCTGAGTGCTGCCAGATAAGGTTACATACTTTCCTATTTTCCAAATTTATCGATACGTCAGGTGACTGCCTGCTCCAATCAGCAGGTTCCCATGTCAGTCATCCAAATATATCCGTCCTCCACCGACAGAACGTGGGTCGAGTCCGAGCATGGTGGCTCCCTCTTAACGAGCATCAATTGTAGTAAAAAAGTTTTCCAATTTGTAAGTGACCACGATACCTGATCCATAATTTCATATTCGAGGAATTTGTGGGTGGGCGACTCAAAGACGCACAAACAGCAGAGAAAAAAAGGGGGTGGAGTGGGACCAGAACAGGAAGCGTGTGCCAGATCAGCAAAAAAAAAAAAAACTTGGATATTTACATGTTAGAGTAAATAATAAAATCATGATGCGAATAAGCATATTTTTCTCACATTATGTCAGGATCAGAGACATCCAGGTCCTCTGATCAGTTCTGGATCAGAATGGGCTCTGATGAAGATCCGGGTCTCCTGGACTGAGATCCAGGGTTTTCAGAATGACCTTGACAGATGTTTATTACTGTTAAATGTTCCCAGTGACATGCAGGTTTGATTTGTTTGTTTTGATTTCTGTGTTTGTGTTGTCAGGGCGGCGGCGTGTTCGGTACAGAACAAAGAGCTGCAGCGGACGGTGGAGCGCCTGGAGAAACGCAACATGTACGATCCCATTTGGGTTGGATGGATGAGTCACATTTCTTTGGGAAGCTGATCTTGAATTGCTGGGGAACAAGTCTGGAATCAGAAATGAAATGTCTTCCAGACAAACAGAATTCTGCCGTGGTTCTTATCAGAACTGATTGTTTAGGACAGCATGTTTTAGTATTTGCTCATGCGTTCTGTGCACAGACTTTGTTTGTTTGGTCTTGTTTCTCAGGTCTCTGCTGGCTCAGCTGCAGCAGCTTCAGGCTCTTATCAAACAGACGGTCAGCAAAGGAGCCCAGACCAGCACCTGTCTGCTGGTATGAAACCCTTTAATGATTTACAACATCTGCTCTCAATGCCAGATGAAAGAATCCTCATTCTGAAAACTTTCAGTAACCCGAATATCTAAACAAACTCTGATCCTGCTGCGACTCGCTCCGAAAACAAGTCAGTTCTGTTTCCTGATGTTTCTGTTGCTTCTCAGACACATAAAAGATGTTCTGACACTGACCAGCGATGAAGAGTGACATAGAGCTTCAGGTGGCGTGGGGCTTCAGGTGGCGTGGGGCGACAGGTGGCGAGGGGCTTCAGGTGACGAGGGGCTTCAGGTGACGTGGGGCGACAGGTGGCGAGGGGCGTCAGGTGACGAGGGGCGACAGGTGACGAGGGGCGACAGGTGGCGAGGGGTTTCAGGTGACGAGGGGCGACAGGTGACGAGGGGCTACAGGTGACGAGGGGCTTCAGGTGGCGAGGGGCGACAGGTGGCGAGGGGTTTCAGGTGGCGAGGGGCGACAGGTGGCGAGGGGCGTCAGGTGACGAGGGGCGACAGGTGGCGAGGGGGGTCAGGTGGCGAGGGGTTTCAGGTGACGAGGGGCGACAGGTGGCGAGGGGTTTCAGGTGACGAGGGGCGACAGGTTGCGAGGGGTTTCAGGTGACGAGGGGCTTCAGGTGACGAGGGGCGACAGGTGGCGAGGGGTTTCAGGTGGCGAGGGGCGACAGGTGGCGAGGGGCTACAGGTGACGAGGGGCTTCAGGTGGCGAGGGGCGACAGGTGGCGAGGGGCGACAGGTGACGTGGGGCGACAGGTGACGTGGGGCGACAGGTGACGTGGGGCGACAGGTGACGTGGGGCTTCAGGTGACGTGGGGCTTCAGGTGACGAGGGGCTTCAGGTGACGAGGGGCGACAGGTGGCGAGGGGCGACAGGTGACGAGGGGCGACAGGTGGCGAGGGGCGACAGGTGGCGAGGGGCGTCAGGTGGCGAGGGGCGACAGGTGGCGAGGGGTTTCAGGTGACGAGGGGCGACAGGTGGCGAGGGGTTTCAGGTGACGAGGGGCGACAGGTGGCGAGGGGTTTCAGGTGACGAGGGGCGACAGGTGACGAGGGGCGACAGGTGGCGAGGGGTTTCAGGTGACGAGGGGCGACAGGTGGCGAGGGGCGACAGGTGGCGAGGGGCGACAGGTGGCGAGGGGTTTCAGGTGACGAGGGGCGACAGGTGACGAGGGGCTTCAGGTGGCGAGGGGCTTCAGGTGACGTGGGGTGACAGGTGGCGAGGGGCTTCAGGTGACGAGGGGCTTCAGGTGACGAGGGGCTTCAGGTGACGAGGGGCTTCAGGTGACGAGGGGCGACAGGTGGCGAGGGGCGACAGGTGGCGAGGGGCGACAGGTGGCGAGGGGCTTCAGGTGACGAGGGGCGTCAGGTGGCGAGGGGCGACAGGTGGCGAGGGGCGACAGGTGGCGAGGGGTTTCAGGTGACGAGGGGCGACAGGTGGCGAGGGGTTTCAGGTGACGTGGGGCTTCAGGTGACGAGGTGCTTCAGGTGACGAGGGGCTTCAGGTGACGAGGGGCGACAGGTGGCGAGGGGCGACAGGTGGCGAGGGGTTTCAGGTGACGAGGGGCGACAGGTGGCGAGGGGTTTAAGGTGACGAAGGGCGACAGGTGGCGAGGGGTTTCAGGTGACGAGGGGCGACAGGTGGCGAGGGGCGACAGGTGGCGAGGGGCGACAGGTGACGAGGGGCGACAGGTGGCGAGGGGCGACAGGTGGCGAGGGGCTTCAGGTGACGTGGGGCGACAGGTGGCGAGGGGCTTCAGGTGACGAGGGGCTTCAGGTGACGAGGGGCTTCAGGTGACGAGGGGCTTCAGGTGGCGAGGGGCTTCAGGTGGCGAGGGGCTTCAGGTGACGAGGGGCTTCAGGTGGCGAGGGGCGACAGGTGGCGAGGGGCGACAGGTGGCGAGGGGCGACAGGTGGCGAGGGGCGACAGGTGGCGAGGGGCGACAGGTGGCGAGGGGCGACAGGTGGCGAGGGGCTTCAGGTGACGTGGGGCGACAGGTGACGTGGGGCGACAGGTGACGTGGGGCTTCAGGTGACGTGGGGCTTCAGGTGACGTGGGGCTTCAGGTGACGAGGGGCTTCAGGTGACGAGGGGCTTCAGGTGACGTGGGGCGACAGGTGGCGAGGGGCTTCAGGTGACGTGGGGCGACAGGTGGCGAGGGGCTTCAGGTGACGTGGGGCGACAGGTGGCGAGGGGCGTCAGGTGGCGAGGGGCTTCAGGTGACGAGGGGCTTCAGGTGGCGAGGGGCTTCAGGTGGCGAGGGGTTTCAGGTGACGAGGGGCGTCAGGTGGCGAGGGGCGACAGGTGGCGAGGGGCGTCAGGTGACGAGGGGCTTCAGGTGGCGAGGGGCTTCAGGTGACGTGGGGCGACAGGTGGCGAGGGGCTTCAGGTGACGTGGGGCGACAGGTGGCGTGGGGCTTCAGGTGACGAGGGGCGACAGGTGGCGAGGGGCGACAGGTGGCGAGGGGCGACAGGTGACGAGGGGTTTCAGGTGACGAGGGGCGACAGGTGGCGAGGGGCTTCAGGTGACGTGGGGCGACAGGTGGCGAGGGGCTTCAGGTGACGAGGGGCTTCAGGTGGCGAGGGGCTTCAGGTGGCGAGGGGCTTCAGGTGACGAGGGGCTTCAGGTGACGAGGGGCTTCAGGTGGCGAGGGGTTTCAGGTGACGAGGGGCGACAGGTGGCGAGGGGCTTCAGGTGACGTGGGGCGACAGGTGGCGAGGGGCTTCAGGTGACGTGGGGCGACAGGTGGCGTGGGGCGACAGGTGGCGTGGGGCGACAGGTGGCGTGGGGCGACAGGTGGCGTGGGGCTTCAGGTGACGTGGGGCGACAGGTGGCGAGGGGCGTCAGGTGGCGAGGGGCGACAGGTGGCGAGGGGTTTCAGGTGACGAGGGGCGACAGGTGGCGAGGGGTTTCAGGTGACGAGGGGCGACAGGTAATGAAGAGAAGGAATTAACCATCAGGAAGTGGGACAGACAGATTTGAAAGAATGAGAGTAAATGAAATCAAAGACTCTGTGAATTAAAGAATCTGCAGGTTTTAGATTTGGGGGTGAATGTTTTGAGATGTTTATGTTCCTCTCTGGTTGTTTTCAGATGAACGTTCTGTAAACATCTTGTTTCCTTAGATCCTGGTGGTTTCTCTCAGTCTGATCATCCTGCCCAGCGTCAGTCCGTTCAGCCGTCGCTCTGCAGACGACGACTACCGACCAATAGGAGGTCAGTTTCCCTCCATCATCATGCTGCAGATTGTTTGAATGAGATTCTGCTGAGCTCAACTGAGTTGATGCTTGTTTGAAACGGATCAGTTCAGATTTGTTTTAATCTGATCTTTACTCCTAATAAGTAAAAGTCTTTCTGAACAAACCTGGAATCAAAAGACACGAGATCACAAATACTTCCTAGTTTGAATCTTTTCAGTCCTGCAGACTGAAGACGGTGAACATGTTTGCAGATCCTAAAAGATCTAGAAGCTGCCTGCCTGAAAGGTTTTTCTATTAGAGTCAAGAATCTTAACCATTCCAGTCTGAAGGTCAGAGGTCACCTGCACTCCAGGTTCTCTTCCTGTTGGACTCATTACAATTCTCCTTTTGGGGGATAAAGCAGCTGATGAAGTCAATGTTTGATGAAAGCACCAGTTTCCTGTTGACTTGCTGTTTGTTGATCTATCGGGTCCTTCTGGCTCACTGCAGATCAAACATTCAGTTTTATTTCTCCAGTTATTTCCAGAAACATCCTGACGGATCCATCATTCTCCAAACCCACATCAGACGGCACCAACAGTCAGACACTTCACTTCAACTCCTCACCGCTGCCATCTGAGCTCAGCCAATCCGACTCTTCAGATGTTCCCCAAAACCCAACTGCAAACCCAGAAATCTCAGCTGTTGATGTCGAGCAGACTGGAAACATGAGCCTCAAGAGGACCTGGGATACGGTGAAACCAGCACACGCTGATGAGATGTAGACCATCTCAAAAACTGACAGACTTGGACCTGTGGTTGAATGCTGTGAAGAACGGTGTGACTGAGGAGTTCTGAGGATGGTTGACTTTGGTTCTGTTTCTCCAGAATGAAGCCAGAACATTTCCCAGATTGTCACGGCTCCAAAAGCTGAAATGAAAAGTTTAAATGACCTGGACTTAAAAACCAGATCCACGTTTGGTCCAGATAGGGAATCTGGTAGACAGACTGGTTCTGACCTGGGCCTGGTTCCAGTTCACAGCTGATAATTCTTTGGAACGTTTGTGGTGCAGGTTTGTGTAAACAAACATCTGCTGCTGCAGCCGGAACTGATTAAGATTCTAAAACATGTAACAGTTTTTGAGTCGACGCCGTTTCTTTGTGTCTCTGAGCTGCTGAGACCAAAAACTATTTGTTGCTTTACGAGGGTTGAAACTTGTGCCGGGATCTTTTTGAACATCTGGACTTGGTGGGTTTAGTGTTTCCAATATTAGCAGCTGATTCCTGATGTTACACTTCACCAATAAACTGCTTTACAAATTACCAGAGGATGCTTGTCCTGTTTTACCTACTTGGTGATCAGTCTCTGTCCACCTGCCCCGGGGCAGCTGGATAATTCAGCACCACCGTCGTGTGACTGGATTAACGGTAATGACCTTCATAAATACGTTAGTTTTATCAACAGTATTATTATTATCACAAAATAATAAATACAATAACAAAGGTGGGAGTAAGCATGTTATAGACCCTCTGCGTCTGCCGGAGGGGGGTCAGGACTGTTAAATACCCTCTGCGTCTGTGGGAGGGGGGTCAGGACTGTTATATACCCTCTGCGTCTGCCGGAGGGGGGTCAGGACTGTTATATACCCTCTGCGTCTGCCGGAGGGGGGTCAGGACTGTTATATACCCTCTGCGTCTGTGGGAGGGGGGTCAGGACTGTTATATACCCTCTGTGACAGTGGGAGGGGGGTCAGGACTGTTAAATACCCTCTGCGTCTGTGGGAGGGGGGTCAGGACTGTTATATACCCTCTGCGTCTGCCGGAGGGGGGTCAGGACTGTTATATACCCTCTGTGACAGTGGGAGGGGGGTCAGGACTGTTATATACCCTCTGCGTCTGCCGGAGGGGGGTCAGGACTGTTATATACCCTCTGCGTCTGTGGGAGGGGGGTCAGGACTGTTATATACCCTCTGCGTCTGCCGGAGGGGGGTCAGGACTGTTATAGACCCTCTGCGTCTGCCGGAGGGGGGTCAGGACTGTTATATACCCTCTGCGTCTGCCGGAGGGGGGTCAGGACTGTTAAATACCCTCTGCGTCTGTGGGAGGGGGGTCAGGACTGTTATATACCCTCTGCGTCTGCGGGAGGGGGGTCAGGACTGTTATAGACCCTCTGCGTCTGCCGGAGGGGGGTCAGGACTGTTATAGACCCTCTGCGTCTGTGGGAGGGGGGTCAGGACTGTTATAGACCCTCTGTGATAGGGGGAGGGGGGTCAGGACTGTTATATACCCTCTGTGACAGTGGGAGGGGGGTCAGGACTGTTATATACCCTCTGCGTCTGCCGGAGGGGGGTCAGGACTGTTATAGACCCTCTGCGTCTGCCGGAGGGGGGTCAGGACTGTTAAATACCCTCTGCGTCTGTGGGAGGGGGGTCAGGACTGTTATATACCCTCTGTGACAGTGGGAGGGGGGTCAGGACTGTTATATACCCTCTGCGTCTGTGGGAGGGGGGTCAGGACTGTTATATACCCTCTGCGTCTGCCGGAGGGGGGTCAGGACTGTTATATACCCTCTGCGTCTGCCGGAGGGGGGTCAGGACTGTTAAATACCCTCTGCGTCTGTGGGAGGGGGGTCAGGACTGTTATATACCCTCTGTGACAGTGGGAGGGGGGTCAGGACTGTTATATACCCTCTGCGTCTGCCGGAGGGGGGTCAGGACTGTTATAGACCCTCTGCGTCTGTGGGAGGGGGGTCAGGACTGTTATATACCCTCTGTGACAGTGGGAGGGGGGTCAGGACTGTTATATACCCTCTGCGTCTGCCGGAGGGGGGTCAGGACTGTTATAGACCCTCTGTGATAGGGGGAGGGGGGTCAGGACTGTTATATACCCTCTGTGACAGTGGGAGGGGGGTCAGGACTGTTATATACCCTCTGCGTCTGCCGGAGGGGGGTCAGGACTGTTATAGACCCTCTGTGATAGGGGGAGGGGGGTCAGGACTGTTATATACCCTCTGTGACAGTGGGAGGGGGGTCAGGACTGTTATATACCCTCTGCGTCTGCCGGAGGGGGGTCAGGACTGTTATATACCCTCTGCGTCTGCCGGAGGGGGGTCAGGACTGTTATAGACCCTCTGCGTCTGTGGGAGGGGGGTCAGGACTGTTATATACCCTCTGCGTCTGCGGGAGGGGGGTCAGGACTGTTATAGACCCTCTGTGATAGGGGGAGGGGGGTCAGGACTGTTATATACCCTCTGTGACAGTGGGAGGGGGGTCAGGACTGTTATATACCCTCTGCGTCTGCCGGAGGGGGGTCAGGACTGTTATATACCCTCTGCGTCTGTGGGAGGGGGGTCAGGACTGTTATAGACCCTCTGTGATAGGGGGAGGGGGGTCAGGACTGTTATATACCCTCTGTGACAGTGGGAGGGGGGTCAGGACTGTTATATACCCTCTGCGTCTGCCGGAGGGGGGTCAGGACTGTTATAGACCCTCTGCGTCTGTGGGAGGGGGGTCAGGACTGTTATATACCCTCTGCGTCTGTGGGAGGGGGGTCAGGACTGTTATAGACCCTCTGTGTCTGCCGGAGGGGGGTCAGGACTGTTATAGACCCTCTGCGTCTGCCGGAGGGGGGTCAGGACTGTTAAATACCCTCTGCGTCTGTGGGAGGGGGGTCAGGACTGTTATATACCCTCTGCGTCTGCCGGAGGGGGGTCAGGACTGTTATAGACCCTCTGTGATAGGGGGAGGGGGGTCAGGACTGTTATATACCCTCTGTGACAGTGGGAGGGGGGTCAGGACTGTTATATACCCTCTGCGTCTGTGGGAGGGGGGTCAGGACTGTTATAGACCCTCTGTGTTTGGGGGGGGGGGGTCAGGACTGTTATAGACCCTCTGTGATAGGGGGAGGGGGGTCAGGACTGTTATATACCCTCTGCGTCTGCCGGAGGGGGGTCAGGACTGTTATATACCCTCTGTGTCTGTGGGAGGGGGGTCAGGACTGTTATATACCCTCTGTGACAGTGGGAGGGGGGTCAGGACTGTTATATACCCTCTGCGTCTGCCGGAGGGGGGTCAGGACTGTTATAGACCCTCTGTGATAGGGGGGGGGGGTCAGGACTGTTATATACCCTCTGCGTCTGCGGGAGGGGGGTCAGGACTGTTATATACCCTCTGCGTCTGTGGGAGGGGGGTCAGGACTGTTATAGACCCTCTGTGATAGGGGGAGGGGGGTCAGGACTGTTATATACCCTCTGCGTCTGTGGGAGGGGGGTCAGGACTGTTATAGACCCTCTGCGTCTGCCGGAGGGGGGTCAGGACTGTTATATACCCTCTGCGTCTGCCGGAGGGGGGTCAGGCCTGTTATAGACCCTCTGTGTCGGGGGGAGGGGGGTCAGGACTGTTATATACCCTCTGCGTCTGTGGGAGGGGGGTCAGGACTGTTATATACCCTCTGCGTCTGCCGGAGGGGGGTCAGGACTGTTATATACCCTCTGCGTCTGCGGGAGGGGGGTCAGGACTGTTATATACCCTCTGCGTTTGGGGGGGGGGGGTCAGGACTGTTATATACCCTCTGTGACAGTGGGAGGGGGGTCAGGACTGTTATATACCCTCTGCGTCTGTGGGAGGGGGGTCAGGACTGTTATATACCCTCTGTGACAGTGGGAGGGGGGTCAGGACTGTTATATACCCTCTGCGTCTGCCGGAGGGGGGTCAGGACTGTTATAGACCCTCTGCGTCTGCCGGAGGGGGGTCAGGACTGTTATAGACCCTCTGTGATAGGGGGAGGGGGGTCAGGACTGTTATATACCCTCTGTGACAGTGGGAGGGGGGTCAGGACTGTTATATACCCTCTGTGTCTGCCGGAGGGGGGTCAGGACTGTTATAGACCCTCTGCGTCTGTGGGAGGGGGGTCAGGACTGTTATATACCCTCTGTGACAGTGGGAGGGGGGTCAGGACTGTTATATACCCTCTGCGTCTGCCGGAGGGGGGTCAGGACTGTTATATACCCTCTGTGTCTGCCGGAGGGGGGTCAGGACTGTTATAGACCCTCTGCGTCTGTGGGAGGGGGGTCAGGACTGTTATAGACCCTCTGTGATAGGGGGAGGGGGGTCAGGACTGTTATATACCCTCTGTGACAGTGGGAGGGGGGTCAGGACTGTTATATACCCTCTGCGTCTGCCGGAGGGGGGTCAGGACTGTTATATACCCTCTGCGTCTGTGGGAGGGGGGTCAGGACTGTTATATACCCTCTGTGACAGTGGGAGGGGGGTCAGGACTGTTATATACCCTCTGCGTCTGCCGGAGGGGGGTCAGGACTGTTAAATACCCTCTGCGTCTGTGGGAGGGGGGTCAGGACTGTTATAGACCCTCTGTGTCAGGGGGAGGGGGGTCAGGACTGTTATATACCCTCTGTGACAGTGGGAGGGGGGTCAGGACTGTTATATACCCTCTGCGTCTGCCGGAGGGGGGTCAGGACTGTTAAATACCCTCTGCGTCTGTGGGAGGGGGGTCAGGACTGTTATAGACCCTCTGTGATAGGGGGAGGGGGGTCAGGACTGTTATAGACCCTCTGCGTCTGCCGGAGGGGGGTCAGGACTGTTAAATACCCTCTGCGTCTGTGGGAGGGGGGTCAGGACTGTTATAGACCCTCTGTGATAGGGGGAGGGGGGTCAGGACTGTTATAGACCCTCTGCGTCTGCCGGAGGGGGGTCAGGACTGTTATATACCCTCTGCGTCTGCCGGAGGGGGGTCAGGACTGTTATAGACCCTCTGCGTCTGTGGGAGGGGGGTCAGGACTGTTATATACCCTCTGTGACAGTGGGAGGGGGGTCAGGACTGTTATATACCCTCTGCGTCTGCCGGAGGGGGGTCAGGACTGTTATAGACCCTCTGCGTCTGCCGGAGGGGGGTCAGGACTGTTAAATACCCTCTGCGTCTGTGGGAGGGGGGTCAGGACTGTTATAGACCCTCTGTGTCTGCCGGAGGGGGGTCAGGACTGTTATATACCCTCTGTGACAGTGGGAGGGGGGTCAGGACTGTTATATACCCTCTGTGACAGTGGGAGGGGGGTCAGGACTGTTATATACCCTCTGCGTCTGCCGGAGGGGGGTCAGGACTGTTATATACCCTCTGCGTCTGTGGGAGGGGGGTCAGGACTGTTATATACCCTCTGTGACAGTGGGAGGGGGGTCAGGACTGTTATATACCCTCTGCGTCTGCCGGAGGGGGGTCAGGACTGTTATATACCCTCTGCGTCTGTGGGAGGGGGGTCAGGACTGTTATATACCCTCTGTGACAGTGGGAGGGGGGTCAGGACTGTTATATACCCTCTGCGTCTGCGGGAGGGGGGTCAGGACTGTTATAGACCCTCTGCGTCTGCGGGAGGGGGGTCAGGACTGTTATAGACCCTCTGTGATAGGGGGAGGGGGGTCAGGACTGTTATATACCCTCTGTGACAGTGGGAGGGGGGTCAGGACTGTTATATACCCTCTGCGTCTGCCGGAGGGGGGTCAGGACTGTTATAGACCCTCTGTGATAGGGGGAGGGGGGTCAGGACTGTTATATACCCTCTGTGACAGTGGGAGGGGGGTCAGGACTGTTATATACCCTCTGCGTCTGTGGGAGGGGGGTCAGGACTGTTATAGACCCTCTGTGTCTGGGGGAGGGGGGTCAGGACTGTTATATACCCTCTGCGTCTGCCGGAGGGGGGTCAGGACTGTTAAATACCCTCTGCGTCTGTGGGAGGGGGGTCAGGACTGTTATATACCCTCTGTGACAGTGGGAGGGGGGTCAGGACTGTTATATACCCTCTGCGTCTGCGGGAGGGGGGTCAGGACTGTTATAGACCCTCTGCGTCTGCCGGAGGGGGGTCAGGACTGTTAAATACCCTCTGCGTCTGTGGGAGGGGGGTCAGGACTGTTATAGACCCTCTGTGTCTGGGGGAGGGGGGTCAGGACTGTTATAGACCCTCTGTGATAGGGGGAGGGGGGTCAGGACTGTTATATACCCTCTGTGACAGTGGGAGGGGGGTCAGGACTGTTATATACCCTCTGCGTCTGCCGGAGGGGGGTCAGGACTGTTATATACCCTCTGCGTCTGCCGGAGGGGGGTCAGGACTGTTATATACCCTCTGTGACAGTGGGAGGGGGGTCAGGACTGTTATATACCCTCTGCGTCTGCCGGAGGGGGGTCAGGACTGTTATAGACCCTCTGTGATAGGGGGAGGGGGGTCAGGACTGTTATATACCCTCTGTGACAGTGGGAGGGGGGTCAGGACTGTTATATACCCTCTGCGTCTGCCGGAGGGGGGTCAGGACTGTTATATACCCTCTGCGTCTGTGGGAGGGGGGTCAGGACTGTTATATACCCTCTGTGACAGTGGGAGGGGGGTCAGGACTGTTATATACCCTCTGCGTCTGCCGGAGGGGGGTCAGGACTGTTAAATACCCTCTGCGTCTGTGGGAGGGGGGTCAGGACTGTTATAGACCCTCTGTGTCTGCCGGAGGGGGGTCAGGACTGTTATATACCCTCTGCGTCTGCCGGAGGGGGGTCAGGACTGTTAAATACCCTCTGCGTCTGTGGGAGGGGGGTCAGGACTGTTATATACCCTCTGTGATAGGGGGAGGGGGGTCAGGACTGTTATATACCCTCTGTGACAGTGGGAGGGGGGTCAGGACTGTTATATACCCTCTGCGTCTGCCGGAGGGGGGTCAGGACTGTTATAGACCCTCTGCGTCTGTGGGAGGGGGGTCAGGACTGTTAAATACCCTCTGCGTCTGTGGGAGGGGGGTCAGGACTGTTATAGACCCTCTGTGATAGGGGGAGGGGGGTCAGGACTGTTATATACCCTCTGTGACAGTGGGAGGGGGGTCAGGACTGTTATATACCCTCTGCGTCTGCCGGAGGGGGGTCAGGACTGTTATAGACCCTCTGCGTCTGTGGGAGGGGGGTCAGGACTGTTATATACCCTCTGTGACAGTGGGAGGGGGGTCAGGACTGTTATATACCCTCTGCGTCTGCCGGAGGGGGGTCAGGACTGTTAAATACCCTCTGCGTCTGTGGGAGGGGGGTCAGGACTGTTATAGACCCTCTGTGATAGGGGGAGGGGGGTCAGGACTGTTATATACCCTCTGTGACAGTGGGAGGGGGGTCAGGACTGTTATATACCCTCTGCGTCTGCCGGAGGGGGGTCAGGACTGTTATATACCCTCTGCGTCTGTGGGAGGGGGGTCAGGACTGTTATATACCCTCTGTGACAGTGGGGGGGGGGTCAGGACTGTTATATACCCTCTGCGTCTGCCGGAGGGGGGTCAGGACTGTTAAATACCCTCTGCGTCTGTGGGAGGGGGGTCAGGACTGTTATAGACCCTCTGCGTCTGCCGGAGGGGGGTCAGGACTGTTATATACCCTCTGCGTCTGCCGGAGGGGGGTCAGGACTGTTATAGACCCTCTGTGATAGGGGGAGGGGGGTCAGGACTGTTATATACCCTCTGTGACAGTGGGAGGGGGGTCAGGACTGTTATATACCCTCTGTGTCTGCCGGAGGGGGGTCAGGACTGTTATATACCCTCTGCGTCTGTGGGAGGGGGGTCAGGACTGTTATAGACCCTCTGTGATAGGGGGAGGGGGGTCAGGACTGTTATATACCCTCTGTGACAGTGGGAGGGGGGTCAGGACTGTTATATACCCTCTGCGTCTGTGGGAGGGGGGTCAGGACTGTTAAATACCCTCTGCGTCTGTGGGAGGGGGGTCAGGACTGTTATAGACCCTCTGCGTCTGCCGGAGGGGGGTCAGGACTGTTATATACCCTCTGCGTCTGCCGGAGGGGGGTCAGGACTGTTAAATACCCTCTGCGTCTGTGGGAGGGGGGTCAGGACTGTTATAGACCCTCTGCGTCTGTGGGAGGGGGGTCAGGACTGTTATATACCCTCTGTGATAGGGGGAGGGGGGTCAGGACTGTTATATACCCTCTGTGACAGTGGGAGGGGGGTCAGGACTGTTATATACCCTCTGCGTCTGTGGGAGGGGGGTCAGGACTGTTATATACCCTCTGCGTCTGCCGGAGGGGGGTCAGGACTGTTATATACCCTCTGCGTCTGTGGGAGGGGGGTCAGGACTGTTATATACCCTCTGTGACAGTGGGGGGGGGGTCAGGACTGTTATATACCCTCTGCGTCTGCCGGAGGGGGGTCAGGACTGTTATATACCCTCTGCGTCTGCCGGAGGGGGGTCAGGACTGTTATATACCCTCTGCGTCTGTGGGAGGGGGGTCAGGACTGTTATATACCCTCTGTGACAGTGGGAGGGGGGTCAGGACTGTTATATACCCTCTGCGTCTGCCGGAGGGGGGTCAGGACTGTTAAATACCCTCTGCGTCTGTGGGAGGGGGGTCAGGACTGTTATATACCCTCTGCGTCTGCCGGAGGGGGGTCAGGACTGTTATATACCCTCTGCGTCTGCCGGAGGGGGGTCAGGACTGTTATATACCCTCTGCGTCTGTGGGAGGGGGGTCAGGACTGTTATATACCCTCTGCGTCTGCCGGAGGGGGGTCAGGACTGTTATATACCCTCTGTGACAGTGGGAGGGGGGTCAGGACTGTTATATACCCTCTGCGACAGCGGGAGGGGGGTCAGGACTGTTATATACCCTCTGCGTCTGTGGGAGGGGGGTCAGGACTGTTATATACCCTCTGCGTCTGCCGGAGGGGGGTCAGGACTGTTAAATACCCTCTGCGTCTGTGGGAGGGGGGTCAGGACTGTTATAGACCCTCTGTGATAGTGGGAGGGGGGTCAGGACTGTTATATACCCTCTGCGTCTGCCGGAGGGGGGTCAGGACTGTTATATACCCTCTGCGTCTGCCGGAGGGGGGTCAGGACTGTTATAGACCCTCTGCGTCTGTGGGAGGGGGGTCAGGACTGTTATAGACCCTCTGTGATAGGGGGAGGGGGGTCAGGACTGTTATATACCCTCTGTGACAGTGGGAGGGGGGTCAGGACTGTTATATACCCTCTGCGTCTGTGGGAGGGGGGTCAGGACTGTTATATACCCTCTGCGTCTGCCGGAGGGGGGTCAGGACTGTTATATACCCTCTGCGTCTGCCGGAGGGGGGTCAGGACTGTTAAATACCCTCTGCGTCTGTGGGAGGGGGGTCAGGACTGTTATAGACCCTCTGTGATAGGGGGAGGGGGGTCAGGACTGTTATATACCCTCTGTGACAGTGGGAGGGGGGTCAGGACTGTTATATACCCTCTGCGTCTGCCGGAGGGGGGTCAGGACTGTTAAATACCCTCTGCGTCTGTGGGAGGGGGGTCAGGACTGTTATAGACCCTCTGTGTCTGGGGGAGGGGGGTCAGGACTGTTATATACCCTCTGTGACAGTGGGAGGGGGGTCAGGACTGTTATATACCCTCTGCGTCTGCCGGAGGGGGGTCAGGACTGTTATAGACCCTCTGTGATAGGGGGAGGGGGGTCAGGACTGTTATATACCCTCTGCGTCTGCCGGAGGGGGGTCAGGACTGTTAAATACCCTCTGCGTCTGTGGGAGGGGGGTCAGGACTGTTATAGACCCTCTGTGTCTGCCGGAGGGGGGTCAGGACTGTTATAGACCCTCTGCGTCTGTGGGAGGGGGGTCAGGACTGTTATAGACCCTCTGTGATAGGGGGAGGGGGGTCAGGACTGTTATATACCCTCTGCGTCTGTGGGAGAAGGGAGGTGTTAGGTGTTCTGAATTAGAACCAGATCTTGATGTAATCCATTGCCTCATCATCCATCATGATGTTTGTGATTCTGGTGTGTTTTAGGCCCATCTAAAGAATAAGGACAGAAAGATTTTCTTGTTCTCAGGTAGTTCCAGGGGGTCTCAGGTAGTTCCAAGTGATTTCAGGTAGTTCCAGGTGGTCTCAGGTAGTTCCAGGGGGTCTCAGGTGGTTCTAGGTGATCTCAGGTAGTTCCAGGTGGTCTCAGGTGTTCCAGGTGGTCTCAGGTAGTTCCAGGGGGTCTCAGGTGGTTCTAGGTGATCTCAGGTAGTTCCAGGTGGTCTCAGGTGTTCCAGGTGGTCTCAGAGTGCAAACCAGGTGCATGGTGTCCCAACAACAATGTGGGTTTCATATAAATATCAGGTGTTTAGGGGAAACCTGGTTTGATTCAGAGGGACTGCATCACTCCACTTTGGATGGTGCAGCTCTCATTTCTAGCAGCTAGTTTCCAATCAGGTCTATTGATTATAGATCGGTAATTATTTTTAGTCTCAGTTTTTCACACTCAACCTGGAAATAAGAAAAACTATTTTATTATTTGTTGTATCTCGTCCACTCGGCTCTTATTCTGAGTTTCTGTCTGAATGTTCAGACTTTTTATCAGATTTATTATTGAACACTGATCAAGTCGTTATAGGAGGAGATTCATGTTTAAATAAAACATTTAATGATCTATTAGATTTAGTTCCTGCGGCTCAGGAAGAAGTATTGTATTGAAATGTCCGGACACGCGCGCGCACACACACGCACACATGTTATGTTGGACACCAGGGGGCGCAGTCACTGGGCTGTCTGTGGGATCGCCTCCTCTTGGATCTCTTCAGTTACTAACCTAACAGGGGACCATTCACACTCCTCGGCTCCATGGTGCGGTTCAGAAAGGTAAACCAGGTCCTTGTCTTCCTGTTTCCTCCTTCTATCTGTCCGTCTCTTTGTCTCTGTGTCTCTACTGTCAGCTCACTCACATGTCCCTGCAGGAAGGAGCGGTTGCGGTTCTTTTGAAGGGGAGTTTCTCAGTGGAGCACGAACACGCATCACGCATTGTTGTTGTGATGGAACTCCGACTTCTTACAGGTGAACGTCTTACGTGTGTGTGTAAGGGGGGGGGGGGGGTCTGTATGTGTGTGTGTGTGTGTGTGTGTGGATGCATAAACTTTAAAAGCACATTTTAACCCTCAGATAGAGTCTGGGAGTTATTTGGGGGTTTCTTGCACCTGGAGTCACCAACATTTTGACAGGATGAGGAGGAAACCACTTAGATACCAAAATGAGTCATGTATGGAAGCATGTTTGTGCCAAACTGACCGGCATGTCAGGAATCACCTCAGGACTGAGGTTGGACAGCTATCCTGCACTTTTCTAAACTGGAATTCATGAGCTGTCAGTCATTCCCTGAATGTTTGGTAACTTTTGGGCTCTCCATCTTAGTTGATGCATTTTACTGATCTGAATCTCCTTTTGGATTCAGTTTCATGTCAAATAACTCTGACTTACCTGCGAAACGGAACAGCTGATTTCAATCAGTTCAATCAGTTCTGAGTATCTTCACCTGGAGTTAAACCAAGCATGAGTGAAGTGATACCTAGAGTCATCGTGGGAACCACCTGGAACAGCAGGTCGTCGTTAAAGCTCACCAAGAACACAGACATGTACAAAAGCAGTCAGCACAGAGACGGAGTCTGCTGCTGGACTCAGACTCAACCTGTCTTCACTCACATCCTGAACAGATCCATGACATCGTGTTGAAATAAATCTCATCCAGGTGACGGGGTCTGTTACCATGGTGACTGACCCAGAACTACTGTCTGAAGCAGAAAACTCATCGAATCTTCAGAACCCCAGGAGGAGACCTCCAGCAGAACCAGAACCAGGATTAGTTCTGCCTGGACCCACTGATGTCTGAGAGGACAGGAAAGAGACAAACACTGATGGATTTGGTACAGTTGTCATTTCTATGGAAAGAGAAACAGAGTTAAAGTTAATAACAGCAATAATAATAAATACAAACATATAGCATAAAGAGAGACAGCAGAGAGAAGACATGTGGACAGTATGTCTGGCATAACATTGTTTGCTAAAATTCTATATGTGGATCTGCTGCTGAAGAAGAAGAAGCATCATGTCTGAGTTGCTTCTGCTAAAAGAAAAAAGGGGTCATTTGAACATGCAGATAAAACAAACGTTTCTGACTCGCTGCTGTTGATTCAGTTTTTGAGACAGCTTTTTTTTATTGCAGCATTTCTCGACTTGTTTAACGTCAACTTTTTTTTTTGATCGCCACAAAAGTTAATACAGATATTGTTGTTTTGTTACTGCTGCAAAATGTTTGCTAATGTTTTTTCTGGATGTTTTCTGAGAGTTCTGGCGTGCTGAGAGAGGATGAAAGGAGACACGTACGTATGTGTGTGAGAGAAGCAGAAGATCCAGTTCTGGTCCAGTGACTGAATTGCTCTGTAGTTACGGTTCAGTTTCAGCCTACAGGAACCATTTTTGTTGGCTAATAAATGCGACTTGGAGTGAGGAATAATGTTTCTGGTGGTTAGTGATGGGGTTGTGATTTAGCTCATTACTGCCACCTGGTGTTGAAAATAAAAGCCATTATTTCCATTGTTTTCTACATAGTATTCCTTTAAAGCAGGGGTGGGCAACTCCAGGCCTCGAGGGCCACTATCCTGCACATTTTAGATGTTCCCCTGTTTCACCACACCTGATTCAAATCTGCAACCTCTCAGCAAGTCCTATAGAAGCCTGTTAACGACCTGTTCATCTGCAGCAGGTGTGGTGAAACAGGGGAACATCTAAAATGTGCAGGATAGTGGCCCTCGAGGCCTGGAGTTGGACACCCCTGCTTTAAAGTCTTTTAGAGCGTATCTCCACCATTTGTTGTTAAACTGTATCTAAAAGCTGATATTTGTTATTTTACTACTTCATATCAATATCACATTTGATCCTGTCGACATTTTCACACATAAACCAGGAGGTTCAGATTTACTGTAATAAAGTCTCAAACATGCAGATTTATAGAATATCACAGCACATTTATCATAAGTGATGAAACAAGAACATGAGATGTTACAAAGTGATTTACTCTGTCAGAACATGTAGAACCAGAACCAGAATCTGTGGTTTCTGAGTGTCTCTTTCTGAAGGAGAAATGGACTCAGCAGAAGAGACGATGTGAACAGAACCAGTTCTGATGTTCCTTCAGGTTCTGCTGATCAAACACAGTCAGTCTCAGTGTCATGGTGGATGTAAAGGAACAGATAAACAGTCAGAAGAAGAGAAAGAAAAAGAAAAGAGACTAAAATCCATCAGAAATGTGTCCTGGACATTTACATGTTTTTCAGTAGAACTCTGTGTGTTGAGAGTGAGACATTCAGTAAAGAGGATTTCCACCTGGTTCTTTCTGCATATTGCTGCTTTGTTTCTGAGCAGTATCAGATTACAGGTGATGGTGTTGATAGAAATAATATTTAATGTTTAACTCGTGTCTCTGCTGAGTGAAAATGACTCGAGCTGAACAGATGAATCTTTCCATGGATCAAACTCCAACCCACTGAGTCAGAACATCATCAAGTCTTTTATTTCTGTGTGAGTGATGTTATCATTCTGGGTCTGATTTAGGGAAAAGGTGTTGCTACAACCAGCTGATATATTTTATCAATGTAAACACCAGCTCACTAATGCTTTTAATGTCCATGTAAGATGGAAACAAAGAGCTGCTTCCTGTTTCATCACTTCCTGTTTCACATTGAAGATCATAGAAACATTCATACCTGCCTGATCAAACCTGCAGCATGTTTCATTAAATAAATTAGAAATGTTTTACTGAGACGAGAGTCAGAGACACGTTGAGGTACTCGGGTCCAAGGAGCCACAGAGTCATAAAGCTGATCAGTCTGCAAAGCCAGACCACTGATCATCAACTGGAGGCCCGCGGGCCGAATCCGACCCGCTGAGCCGTTCAGTCCGGCCCACAACTGGATTCCAAAATTGTGAGAATCAAAAAGAAAACAGTGGTCCACAGTATTAAAGCAACTCCTAGTGGTTGACTGTGGTATAGGTGATGGGCGCCTGAATCAAATGCCTTCAGTTTTGTAATGAAATGGAAAAAGTAGAAACATTAAACATAATGTTCAGCCAAAATTAGATTTTTATTGGATTTTCTTCTTGGGGGTCCGGCCCCCAAGGAGACTGTCTGGTAAAACTCTGGCCCTCTGACAAATATAGATGATGGCCCCTGATATAGACCATCATAGTGTAGATTCTGATGGGTCAATAAGCCTTAATGGAGCACAGCAGGTTAAATATTTCTGAGGGACATGGAACTCGAAGCAGACATCATCCATCTTATTCTGTTTTTCTGTCTGCAGATTGTGAATAGTTCAGCTGCAGCTGAGGATAATAACGTACTGGGCAGAGATGTCCCCCTGGAAGTATTCCAGTTCTCACCTGCTGCTTCTGATAGTTGTGTTCAACCTGCAGCTGGTGGCTGGGCGAGAGGTTCAACAGCACATTGTGAGGCATCAGCTCCGTGGACATCGTGAGCTTCAAGCACAGCAAAACATCACGCTAGCTGTTATTCTGCCACAGAGTAATATGGATTACCCGTGGGCGTGGCCTCGTGTTGGTCCTGCTCTTGACCAAGTCATCAGAGTCATCAATGCAGATCCCACTCTTTTACCTGACCACCACCTTACCTACATCTTCAAGAACAGCGAGAACCAGGATGGGATCTGTTCCGAGTCAGTAGCGCCACTCATGGCAGTAGACTTGAAGCTCGCCTATGACCCATGGGCCTTCATCGGGCCCGGTTGCTCCTACACCTCCTCCCCGGTGGGCTTATTCACTACCCACTGGGATGTACCCATGATCACAGCAGGTGCTCCAGCCGTGGCATTCTACGATGGCATCTATCCATCTATCACCAACACGGGCCCCACCCACAAGAAGCTGGGGAGGTTCGCACTGAGGATCTGTGAACACTTCGGGTGGCGAGAACACGTGATGCTGATGTTTAGTGACAACAAGGTGGATGATCGTCCATGTTACTTTGCCATGGAAGGTCTGTACACGGAGCTGAGGAGCATCAACATCAGCACGCAGGACAGCGTGTTCGAGGAGAACAAACCGTTTATCAACTACTCACAGATCCTCACCGACATCCAGAACAGCGGCCGTGGTGAGTCACTGTTCCATAACCATCCAATCAAAACTCTCATGTCACATGACTGTCCTCTCATAAGTCACATAATCATTTAAATAGATTAACTGATCACTTACTGAGTGTTTGCATGGTATCAGGTGAGCTCAGTCTCAGTGAGTTGTTGAGTCGTTTGGTTTAGAGACTCTTCAGGACGACTGGAGAAGTACATGCTGATTAAAGCTGACCATGAGTTGGTTCTACATTGTACTGTCTTATCGTCCGGCGGCTGTTTGGTGGTGGTCGGAGGGTCCGGTGGCTGTTTGGTGGTGGTCTTAGGGTCCGGTGGCTGTTTGGTGGTGGTCGGAGGGTCCGGTGGCTGTTTGGTGGTGGTCGGAGGGTCCGGTGCCTGTTTGGTGGTGGTCTTAGGGTCCGGTGGCTGTTTGGTGGTGGTCGGAGGGTCCAGTGGCTGTTTGGTGGTGGTCGGAGGGTCCGGTGGCTGTTTGGTGGTGGTCGGAGGGTCCGGTGCCTGTTTGGTGGTGGTCTTAGGGTCCGGTGGCTGTTTGGTGGTGGTCGGAGGGTCCAGTGGCTGTTTGGTGGTGGTCGGAGAGTCCGGTGGCTGTTTGGTGGTGGTCGGAGGGTCCGGTGGCTGTTTGGTGGTGGTCTTAGGGTCCGGTGGCTGTTTGGTGGTAGTCGGAGGGTCTGGGGGCTGTTTGGTGGTGGTCGGAGGGTCCGGTGGCTGTTTGGTGGTGGTCTTAGGGTCCGGTGGCTGTTTGGTGGTGGTCGGAGGGTTCGGTGGCTGTTTGGTGGTGGTCGGAGGGGCCGGTGGTTGTTTGGTGGTGGTCTTAGGGTCCGGTGGCTGTTTGGTGGTGGTCGGAGGGTCCGGTGGCTGTTTGGTGGTGGTCTTAGGGTCCGGTGGCTGTTTGGTGGTAGCGGAGGGTCCGGTGGCTGTTTGGTGGTGGTCGGAGGGTCCGGTGGCTGTTTGGTGGTGGTCGGAGGGTCCGGTGGCTGTTTGGTGGTGGTCTTAGGGTCCGGTGGCTGTTTGGTGGTGGTCTTAGGGTCCGGTGGCTGTTTGGTGGTAGTCGGAGGGTCCGGTGGCTGTTTGGTGGTGGTCGGAGGGTCCAGTGGCTGTTTGGTGGTGGTCGGAGGGTCCGGTGGCTGTTTGGTGGTGGTCGGAGGGTCCGGTGGCTGTTTGGTGGTGGTCTTAGGGTCCGGTGGCTGTTTGGTGGTAGTCGGAGGGTCCGGTGCCTGTTTGGTGGTGGTCTTAGGGTCCGGTGGCTGTTTGGTGGTGGTCTTAGGGTCCGGTGGCTGTTTGGTGGTGGTCTTAGGGTCCGGTGGCTGTTTGGTGGTGGTCTTAGGGTCCGGTGCCTGTTTGGTGGTGGTCTTAGGGTCCGGTGGCTGTTTGGTGGTAGTCGGAGGGTCCGGTGGCTGTTTGGTGGTAGTCGGAGGGCAGCCACCCAGGCAGCCTCGTCTCTGTCAGTTAGTATTCCTAGCTGTGGCTAACAAAAGTGTCAATATAAGTACACTCTATTTACCATGTGACATGGCGTCCTTAAAATAAAACATCAGTTAAAAAAACTAAAGGCTGTGGTGGCAGCAGTAAAGACAGATTTAGAGACTGGAGTTGTGTTTTGTAGTTCTCCTGATTGTTGGTCATGGTTGTTGATGCTAAGATGTCAAACTTGTCAGATGATAAAAAGCAAGGAAACTCCTGAAGTTCCTGAAAAGCTGACGTTCATCACAGAGACTTGGGTTTATTATGTTCATGACATTTAATAATTGGGCAGTTTTTATCCTCAGATTCTGTGACAAACACACTCATATCAGTCCTTCTTCCACTGGCTTCATATTAAAACAACAGAATCTTCTCCAGTCAAATAGAACATGTAGTCTTCTGAGACATCCGCTCCGGCTCTCTCGCCCTCACACACACACACACTCCCATCCAATCTCTGCAGCAGCAAGAGATATGAGCTGGATCGATGTGTCTCTGTGCTAGAAATCGATCGGCTGGAAGGACGCTGTGGAAGAGTCTGCATCATGCAGTGATGCAGCAGATTTGTCCAGGTGGAAACATCAAGCTGCCATCACCAAGCTGCCAAACCATCACATCACTGTCACAGATGCACATCAGAAACAGGAAAAGAGCCAGATGTTTGTGATGTTCAGTTACATCACTGAGAGCAAGAAACATCTGTGCAGAAATCCTTCAGAGCTGAAACGGGAAACACTGAATCATCTTCCTGAAGGGTAATGGGATCAATAATCAGAACTCCTCCTCTTCCTCTCACTGTTCTGTGTTTAAGATGCAACTTTAAAACTGTCAATAGACTCAGATTGTCATTAGTTCACTCATCTATGAGGAGAAATTAATCTTTTGATTTTGTTGTGATCTTACAGATCACCAGTTTGTTGTTTAAAGAACAACTCACCTCCAAAACAGCTTTTATCTACTTATAAACTAGCCTGACCAGATCCTCCTGCATTATGTTCAAATGCAGAAGGGTCTGACACCGGAGCCGCACCCGATCATTTCCACGTCAAATTTTATGACGGACCAATTACATATCACCTCTGTTGTGCGTCATCCTGAAAACACGGAACTAGCGTTTTCCACCCAGAGCACAACATTCAACATGGCGGACTCGGCTGTGGATGAAGTGTTTACTTCTGTGTTTGCACAGTGTTTGCTTGGGGCGGTCAAATACCTGAACCGAGTGTGCAGACACCTCGTATTCACACGTTTTTGACACAAAAGCTACAACTGTCATAAATATTCGTCTTTTCTCCTCCATTAACCATGGCGGCTCTGTAGCTACCGTTACGGCTCTGTAGCTACCGTTACGGCTCTGTAGCTACCATTACAGATCTGTGGCTACCATTACGCTCTGTAGCTACCACTACGGCTCTGTAGCTACCGTTACTGCTCTGTAGCTACCGTTACGGCTCTGTAGCTACCGTTACGGTTCTGTAGCTACCATTACAGATCTGTGGCTACCATTACGCTCTGTAGCTACCACTACGGCTCTGTAGCTACCGTTACTGCTCTGTAGCTACCGTTACGGCTCTGTAGCTACCGTTACGGTTCTGTAGCTACCATTACAGATCTGTGGCTACCATTACGCTCTGTAGCTACCACTACGGCTCTGTAGCTACCGTTACTGCTCTGTAGCTACCGTTACGGCTCTGTAGCTACCGTTACGGTTCTGTAGCTACCATTACAGATCTGTGGCTACCATTACGCTCTGTAGCTACCACTACGGCTCTGTAGCTACCGTTACTGCTCTGTAGCTACCGTTACGGCTCTGTAGCTACCGTTACGGTTCTGTAGCTACCATTACAGATCTGTGGCTACCATTACGCTCTGTAGCTACCGTTACGGTTCTGTAGCTACCGTTACGGCTCTGTAGCTACCGTTACGGCTCTGTAGCTACCGTTACGGCTCTGTAGCTACCGTTACGGCTCTGTAGCTACCGTTACTGCTCTGTAGCTACCATTATGGCTCTGTAGCTACCATTACGGCTCCGCTCCCTAAACCTTTTGTTTTTGTTTCGCCTCGTGTGTATCCACTTTAGCGTCACATATGTTGCGTCTCTTGGTTCTCTCTCAACTGGCTAAGCCCGTCTTTGACATTGAGAGACAGCGGTTCAGCTCCAGGCCCTCACGTCTTTGTAAAGTAATCTGTCAAAGACGTGAGGGCCTGGTTGATCAGGTAACTTATAAACTGTATTAGTGGGTCTTTAATTTAATCTTTCTGATTGATTGATTGGTTGGTTGATTGATTGGATTTGATTGAGTCTCATCATTATCGGGTTACCTCTCTGAAACATGGCAGAGTCACACTGAAACTAAGCTAAATGTAGCTTTAGGGTAAAAAACGAAAAGTGCCACATGTTAATCACGTCCCCCCCCCAGGTCCTAAGTGACGCCTCCTTCCAGCATGTTTTGAAACAGCAGCTGAAGGCAGGAAGATAATTTAGAGGGAGTGAGTTCCTCTTTAACAAATGAAAATACAACAAACAATAAAATGTCTTCTCTTGTGCTCACTTACTGATGAGAGACTTCATGGACATCAATGAGAAGACAACAGGGTGATTGGTTGTGACTGTAAGGAGGCTTGAAGACATGAGGACATGAGCAAGCTGGAAAGAAAATTCTTAAAAATGGATTTACAGATGAAATAAAGAATGAAAACCCCGAAGCTTCAATGTTTCTAGAATCAGATTGTTGTTTTCTGCATCACTGAGCTACAGTTTGATGGTGGACCCATAAATCCTCCAGTCAGGCTGAAGCTTCCTCTTTCTGTGGAGGTGTATCAGAACATAAACCAACAAACCTCCCAACTGGACGGTTATTAACCGAGGTCAACGACCTGTCGTCATAACATGGAGGCTTCACTTCCATATCAGATCTGTTGGTATTTCCTGCCAAACACAGTCAAACTAGAAAGAGCTGAGCAGCCGACTGTTATCTGGTTGGTCCGAATACAGTAGGAGTCCCGGACAAACGTTGACTTGAATTCACAGCTGCATTCAGAACAATGGATTGAATCTAAGAACCCAAACATCTGATGGAGACACAGAAGGAACCCAACTTGTTACTGTTGTTAAAATCACATCTCACTTTCTGCTGTCCTCTAGTTTACTTTGGAAAAAATGATGACATTAGTTTGGAAAACCTGTGCTTGTATCACGTTCCTGGATCCTGGCTCAGTGCCAACATCACTACCTCATTGGTAGTTGTCATGGTGACAAAGCAGCATCCAGTCGCCTTGAACAAATGTCCCGACCAGGTCATGCTCCGGGTCTGTTTTAGCTGTTGATCCTGCTTATCCAGCTGCAGTTGAAGATTAAAATGTGTTGAGTCTGGATGAAGCTGCACCTCAGTGCACCAACTAAAATCAGCTGTTTGGATCTTTTAACCATGTTATGATGTCATTTCCTTATTAAACCCTCCAGAGTGGTTTTTGGTTTAATCCACACATTTCTCAGTAATCCTCCTGAATCCTGAGCTCTGAGCAGCTGCTCCACTCTCTCCTGGAAAACCACCTGACTGTAACATAGTGATGTAACAATGTTACACCAGGACCTGCAGATTAAACACACACACCCCGAGCTGCCAGAGTCTGAAGCAAGACACTAAACACCACCGTTTGTAGTATTTTACTTTCTATAAATGTCTCAGTGAAAATGTTCATTTAGCTGTGAGAGTTACAGGAATTTATTCATGATTTTATTCAGGCAGCTCGAGGGGCAGCACTCACGAGGGGGGGGGTTAGGTTAACAGTGTTTTACTTCCTGGTTGGAGAATAACTGGAGAATATACGTTATATTTCAGGACAAAAGAAGATTATATAACACCAAATGTAAAATGTTTCATATGTGTCTATCCAGATGTTGACAGCTGTAATATAACATGATACAGGATCTTTAAATGATGCACAGCATCGTTAGCTTCAGACTCTTCTGGGTTTAGAGGAAACCTGATTCCATTTCTCTATCTGGAAGCTTCTAACCCATAAATCCAAACTGATAGTGGGGGTTATTGTTTCATGCTAGAAAGGATGTTTATGAAGAGTTAACAGTAAACCTAAAGATCAAAGGTCATGCTAATCCTCATTCAGGAACCCTGTTTAAGTGTTTTCTGCATTTCAACATGACTGAGCAGGTGTCTCAGACACTGAGTGGGGGCTGCAGACCAGATGTTCTGATGGGTTCTGGTCTCCTCAGCGTGATCGTCCTCCAGTCCTCTGAAAGCCATTGATGCCATGATATTTGAGCTCAGTGTGATGTCATTTTTTATGTCCCTTGAAGCTTCAAGTCAGCCAATCACTTCCTGTGATAAGAAATCTGATCTGTGGGAGAGAAGCACATCGGGCTGCTGCTGGCTCGGATTCCCTGAAGGCCGATCTGAAAACAGGCGTCTGCATTCATGTTTCAGAACAAAAGGAATCCCTTCTAGTCCGTCTGTGTCTTTACTTTGTTCACTGCTGGTCAAACATATGATACTCGGTGGGGACCAGAGATTTACCTGCAGCCTGAGTCAAACATGGTTTCACATTTACTAATTCTAAAGTTAACAAACTCATTTAGGAACATAAAACAATATATAAGAATTAGACCTTGTTGTAGAAAACCAACCCGTCCTCTTTCATCAGTAAAACACATGATGCTGAGAGTTTCAACTTCATCCATTTTATTAGCGAGAGATCTCACATTTATCAATATGACTGATGGAAGTGAAGGTTTAAACTTTCTCTCTCTTCACTCTGCTCCTGCTCTGCATCCACGTCTTCTTCTTTTGAGCTCATCAGGGATCCAGAGTTTCAATTTGAGGATTATTTCAGCCTTAGAAATGTCAGTTAGCTGCTCTTTCCTGTAAACAAGCCTCTCGTTTCCATGGTTACGCATCGTAACATGTGGCTATAAAGTGACAAATCAAGTAAAAAAAACCCTCAATCAGCACAGCACCCAAATCAGAAGAAAAAATATTAAAAAATAATATTTCCAGAAGACAAAACTAGTAAGAAATACTCAAAAAGAACAAAAAAATGCTAGCTAAGTCACAGAGCTACTCCAACAAGCTGCTACCAGGTGTAGCGCTATTCTGCTATTCCAGTGTTGATCCTGGTTTAGTTTCTCTTGTATTAGTTCAGAAGGATGTGGTGGTTTCTTAGGTTTACTACTAGTTACCTCAGGGCTGCTGGTTGATGTGGAATTCCAGCTGCTTGTGTTGAAGACTTGGTAACCTGCAGGTTGACATGTGATGGACGGACGGATGGACGGGTGGACAAACAGGCGGGCGGACGGACGGACGGACGGATGGAGAGGCGTTGCTCTAAGGCTCCTCAGCAGCCTCAGTTGGTGTTTCTGTGTGAAACATTTTAGCAGGAAACAGTGAACATTAAGATCAATAAATATCTGGGAGCATCGAAACATCAGAAAGATCAAAGATCCTCCGTAGTCCACTCAACACAGGAGGTCAGAGGAGGTCAGAGGAGGTCAGAGGAGGTCAGAGGAGGTCAGAGGAGGTGGAAGGTTTTGATTGTCACAATCAATCCAGGATCTTCTCCCAAAGCTCACGAGGTGTCACAGCTGCTTTTATCCCAAAGGAACCAGTTCCACTTGTGTTTTAATGTTTTAGTGAGTTTTTGTGGAGACAGACAATCTGATCACATCTGAGGTCAAAAGTTGGAAAAACATCCTGGTTTTTGGAATGTTAGATTAGAAAAATAAAAGATCAGAATGAGTCTAAAAGTTCAAAATGTTAAAGATCCATCAGAGTTCTTTACTGTTATAAACAAGAATCAGAGAAATAACAAAGAATTCTTAGAATATATATTTAATATTGTTTTATTTGATTCTTCATTCAGTCTGACTGAAAGTTGTTACTTTCTTCTGTCAGTGATGTTTGTCTGCTGCTCTCCGGACATCTTCAGGAAGCTGATGATTCACTTCTGGCAGGCCCACCTTCCTCATGAGCAGTACGTCTTCTTCTACATAGACCTGTTTGCTAACAGCCTCAACTCCACACAGCAGCAGCCATGGGCTCGCGGTGACCATGACGACGCTGTCGCCAAGGAAGCCTTCCAGGTACGGAGGTGTTAACATCCATCTGTCCGTCCATTCGGGGCAATTAGTTAATTATTTGGATTAAATCGATCTTTTCCTGTTTTGCAGTGTGTGAAGATCCTGACATACAGAGAACCACAGAACCCGGAGTACCGACAGTTTGTCTCCAACCTGAAGACCAATTCCTGGAACATGTTCAATCACTCTGCTGATGATTCGTTGGTGAGACCAATTTTCCTGAACTGATGTCTTCAGTGTTGAAATGAAACACTGCAGTTATTTTTTTATATTTAAAAATATTTCTTTTATTGAACGATCAAGAAACCAGTTAGAACAGGAAATGAGGTCATAATGCTGATAGGAAATTGTTTGTTTTCCGTGTTGCCATGGAAACTGCTGGGCAGGTAATAGATATTTTCTGGGGGTTAGGGTCTGCCTGTTGTTGGACTTTCACTAAATAAGAGTCTTCTTGAAGATAATTTTTTTAAGTGTCTCATCTTCTGAAGGAACTTTGTTTTTTTTCTTTGGACATTCATTAAGTTTTGTTGTTGCTCTGGATTTGGATCCGTCTGCTTGTAGTCTCATCGGCTGGTCTCTCCTTCAAGGTTTTTTTGTGGTCTTTCAGGAAAATGTTTTTCTTTGAGTATTTTTATGGCTGTTTTTATTGTTTTTCTTGGTCAGACAGATTCTTGTGCTGATTATAGGTCCAGTGAGGAAAGCCAGAAGACTTCAGTCCTGTTTGTTATTTATTTGAGGTTTTGTGTTCCTATTTCTTTCTATTGGAATAAACATTATGAAGTTAGTAGAAAAGCAGACCCTCTGTGGTCTGACGTGTTCTCCATCTGATCCTCAGGAGGACTGAGACTAATCCAATTGGACTGAATTTGTAGGAAGTGATATAATAAAACCTGAAGCAGCTGAACAGTTTCATGTTAATGTGTCATTACTGCAGAACCGAGCTGCTTTATTGGACCTAATTCAGCCAGCTGATCATATCATACATGCACACACATCTTACAGCTGTGATTTCAGATCAGCTGATGTGGCGCCACTAATGCTGTCGATGTTATCACATGAAATAAAGTTAGACAGCAAGAAACGATTTCTGGTTCTGTTCAGATCCGTTTATCATTTACACAGTTCACTGTCACATCAAAGTACAGAATTATATTTCTATAAAATACTTCTGTTGCATTTTTCCATGAGAGACAGCACGCAGTCTTAAGTTTACTCATCATCCTTTTGTACATGATGTCCACTGAGTCCAGACTTAGTCCAACCAGCCTTTTTGACCAGTTTGTTGAGTCTGTTTGTGAGACTCCAGCCCTCAACACAATACAGCATAAAACAATACACTGGTCATAATCCCCTGATACAACGTATTCAGGAGCCTCCTGTTCAGCTTCCGAATAAAAAACATTCTGGATTGAGCCTTTTTAATAGAGTAGATGACCTCATCTGATCAACTGTCAATACTGCAAAGTAGAAAATGGTGATGTGTGGCTAGTGAAAAAGTGCAAACGGACCAGTCAGCAGCAACCTGACCTGTTTTTATTTCAAAGATGTGATGACCACATACCTGAGAGGACATCAATGCTATGACTGAGTGTGTGACTGACTATTTAAACTTCTGTGTGGACAACATCATCCCCACCAGAACAGTGAAGTGCTTCCCCAATAACAAACTCTGGATCACCAGAGACCTGAAAGAACTGCTGAACAAGAAACAAAGAGCTTTCAAGGAGGAAGACAGGGGCTCAAGATTAGAAGCAACAAGAAGGTGTACAGGAAAAAACTGGAGAACAAGCTCCAGCAAAACAATATACCAGATGTGTGGTCAGGGATGAAGAAGATCACAGGCTTTAAGCAGAAGGAGGATCACTTGGATGGAAGGCTGGATAGAGCCAATGAACTGAACATGTTCTTCAACAGGTTCAGTTTAGAAACAAGCCCAACATCTTCCTCTCCTGCTGCAAGCCAAATAGACCTACCAACATCCCTTTATCCACAGCTTCCCTGTCTAACCTCAACTACCCTCAGGTGTCCCCCAAAGTCTCCACCTCCTTCCTGCCTGTCTGTATCTAGCAGTCAGGTGAAGAAGCAGCTGGAGAGACTGAACAGGAACAAGGCAGCTGGTCCAGATGGTGTTAGTCCTAACTTTTCAAGTATATCATTTACTTGCAAAAATTCAGTTAGTTGCATATAGACAACCTTCTCTAAAAGCTTAGAGATAAAAGGGAGCTTTTAGATAGTTCTGTAACTACCTAACTCAGAAGGATCCAGACCGAGCTTTTTGATCAGAGGATGTACAAAAGCCTGCTTCAGTTCTTTTGGGACCACCCCAGATAAAATACTACAATTCATTATTTCTAAGAGTGGCGGACCCACACTGGAAATGACCTCCGTCAAAAATATTGGAGGCAATACATCAGCGGGTGAACCTGACGGCTTAATTGTCTTCACAATGTCACACATATGATCAAGAGTGAGTGGCTTAAACTGAGAAAAAGTAGTGCCACTGACAGTGGAATTAATTGATGTTTGACAAGGTGTTATCTGCACCCTAATCCGAGCCACCTTATCAATAAAGGACAAAAACAATTCACAGGATTCCACGGAAGGTTCAAATCCCATAGATTGAGGAGCATTTAACAAACAATCAATAACATTAAAAAGCACACAAGGCTTATGCTGAGCTGATCTGATAACATTTGAAAAATATTCTCTTCTTGCGTCCTTTACCACGTTCTGATAACGGCGGGTCACAGGTAGCTGGTGTCTATCTACAGTAGTCATTAGGTGAGACGTGGCGTTACACCTGGACAGGTCACTAGTCCATCACAGGGCCACATATAGACAAACAAATTACTCACACCTAGGGACAGTTTAGACCTGCCAATTAACCTCCAGCATATTTGTTATCTTTGGGAGGAAGCACATGCAAAAAGTTTCCAGCCTGGATTTGAACCCATGGATGGACGGATGGACGGACGATGGGTGGGTTGATGGATGGACGGACGGACGATGGGTGGGTTGATGGATGGACGGACGATGGGTTGATGGATGGACGGATGGACGGACGATGGGTTGATGGATGGACGGATGGATGGATGGATGGATGGATGGATGGATGGATGGATGGATGGATGGACGGACGGACGATGGGTTGATGGATGAACGGATGGACGAACGGACGGACGGATGGATGGATGGACGATGGGTGGGTTGATGGACGGACGGATGAGACAGAACAGGATGAAAATAGTTTTTCATTTATAATCTGGTGACTGTGTTTTTCAGATGAACATCATAGCTGGAGGATTTTATGATGGTGTGATGTTGTATGCTCACGCTCTGAATGAGACCATGTTGACATCTGGAGGACGACCACCAGGCAAAGTCGTTACCAAGAGGATGTGGAATCGAACTTTTCATGGTCAGTAAACCAACTTTGTCTGATGGGATGCAGATGTGCTCACTATCATCTTTATTATGTTTTAAGAGCCTTTAGAAAAGTGTTTGGCTCAGAGCTTTTGAGTTTGTTCTCAGGTCATCCCTTTTATATGTGACATCGTCTGTTTCTGGTTCTTTTTGTTGTTTGTTTTTACTTGTTTACCTGAAATTGGGTCTTAAACTACCAGTCATGACAAACTCCCTGAAGCAACTTAAGCCTATTTCTAATATTTCCTTTGGGACAGAGACAAGTTGTCTCTGTTTGAGTTTTACTGTGGTCTTGACCGTCAGACCATCAGATCAGACCTGCCAACATCCCCCTCAACACCAGCCTGTAACACAGAGTCAACACCTCCACCCCCAGAAGTCACCTCTATCTCTCTAGAGACCCCTCCCTCCTCCTCAATACCTTCTCCATACAGGAGGAGGATGTCAACAGACTCTTTAGGAGACAGAAACCAGACTATGTATGACAGATCTGAATATTTCCGCTAGCTGATTAATCAGAACAAGAAAAAAACCCGAGGTTTTGTTTGACACTATCAGCTCTATTGTAAATCCTGTGGCTCCTCCTACACCTGTATTTAGCAAAGCTGATTATATATTTTTGACACATTTCAGTCCGTTTTTCATAAGCACCATTCTACGAAAACTGCACTACTTAAAGTGTCTAATGACATTATGATGTCCGCAGACTTGTGAAAGTACTGTTAGACCTCTCTTCATCATTTGACAAGCTTTAGAAATCTTGGTGTTTTCTTTGACAAAGAGATATCTTTAGAGCATCACTCTAAACAGCTGACAAAGAACTGCTTCTACCATCTGAGAAACATCTCTAAACTCAGGTCACTGATACTCAAAGATGATCTTGAGATGATTATTCACACCTTTGTGTTGTCTTGTTTAGACTATTGTAACAGTTGGTTTTCTTGTCTGAGCCAAAAAGAGTTGTCCCGTTTGCAACAGGTCCAAAAATCTGACTGGTGCTGATAAAAGAGCTAATATTACCCCCACTTTAAGAGGTCTTCATTAGCTTCCAGTAGTCTATAGAGGAGACTTCAAAATCCTTGTACTGACGTTCAGAGCTCTGCATGTTCAGGCCCCGGTCTATATTTCTGACCTTTTGACCCCATACTCCGCTGGCCAGACTCTGTGGTCGTCTGCCCAGAACCTGCTTGTAGTCCCCAAGACCCGCTTTAAGACACGAGGGGACCGGTCTTTCCAGACTGTGGAATGCCCTGTCTCTGTCACTCAGTGGGGTCGACTCTATTGACACTATTACAAAGGGACTGAAGACACTATTCTTCAAGAAAGCTTTCTGTTGACGGGTTGTTTTTATGTTTCATTTGTTGTATTTTATTAATCTTTGTACAGTGCCTTGTGATTTTATATCTGTGAAAGGTGCTTTTAGAAATAAACCTTACGTACTTACTAGTCAAAGTTTATTATTCTCTGATCAAACATCACTCGTTTCTTCACACATGCTCTATGGTGGATCGGGTGTTTATGCGCCGACTCTCCTGTGGGTCTCGTCACCAGCACACTGTCATGTATCACAAAGGTGAAGTGGATCTCAGAAGCAGAGAGACAGACAGTGTCAGTCTCAAAATCAAAGAGTTTATTAAAGAACAAAAATCAGGTGCGGGGGAACAAAACAAAACACTAATATGCAGCTTGCTGTGGGAGACAAGGAGGGGTTAATCCAAAGTACAAAAAGCCCTCTACTCACTTGGAGGAGGCAGGTGGGAGTCCAACGAACCAAAGTGGAAAAAAAATCTAAATTCAGATTTCCAAAAACCGCATCCAATAATGGCAATAAAACCCAAGCTGTAACTATGACTGAATGACTGGGACACAAATAACATCATAAGACAGAAGACAACGGTCCGGCACTGAACAGACAACAGAAGCAACCTTAACTAGTGCCGGACCCAGACAAGACACAGGTCCAGACAATAAGCTAATTGACCAAAGTGAGGAACAGGAAATGGAATGACCATATAAGGAAACTCAGACTGTTAAAACCAGAAGAGACAAACAGATCCTAAACATGAAACTGTGACAATAGACCCAGACAGAATACAAACTGACTAACATAAAGACATGATACAATAAACAAACATAAATCTAAATTAAACTCAAAAGCCAGATAACAATGACAAAACCCCTAAATTCAAAAACCCACACTAAACACAGAAACAGGAGACCGTGGCAAATCCCACGGCTCTGTTGTATTTCAATATATTGGACCGCTTGTTTACCTGCAACGTTCCAGTTCAGGGACACACAGGGACAGCACAGTTCAAGGTTTATATTCAACCTGACTGACGTCACATTCATGTGTTTTACTTATTTAGAAACATGTCCAACATAATAAAATGATACGAGCCAGTAAAGGGACGGTTGGTGTGTGTAAGAGGAAGAACAGGTTCATCCTAGTCCTGCTGGGTGTTGCGCTACATGCAGTGGCGCTAATCCACCACTTCATTACTTGTCAAACGCGAGACTCAAAATGGAGAAGAAGCTGAACGAAAAGGGGGCGTACTATGTGACATCATACAGCCTGTCCAATCAGAGAGATGGAGCTAGAATAAGCCTCAACATTAGCTTGCAAGGGAGCAGGCTAGTCCAACAGCATGTTGCCATGGTGAACGAGTGAGACTCACCTTTTTAAAGAACACTTTCAGTCTTAATGAGGAATTGATTTATGATAGCGATTTGGGAATTTATCTCTACAAAAAATAAAAAAAATTGATACACTTGATGTATCAGCGTCGGAATTAAACTGGACTCCAAACAGTCCGCCTCCTTATATTGTTTCCTTCTCTGTGAATTCTTGCTTGTATGTTCTCTCAATGTAAGTCGCTTTGGATAAAAGTGTCTGCTAAATGACAGTAGTAGTAGTAGTAGTAGTAGTAGTAGTAGTAGTAGTAGTAGTAGTAGTAGTAGTAGTAGTAGTAGTAGTAGTAGTAGTAGTAGGCTTGACTTCAGCCTCCTTCATGGGACCGGAATTGAGAAATTTAAGACAGGATTGGTCTGATAAACCTGGTTTATGGAATAAACTCGCTTGGTGGAACAGGCCCCTGGTCTCCTGCAGAGAAGACTTTATTGATGTTATTGTTTGTGTTAATAAATCATTTTTATTGCATCTAGTCACTCTCTGTCCTCTGCTTCTGAGATCTGCAGCTCGAGCTCATGACACAGAGTTGGTGGTTGATTCATAGGTCTCCACCAGTGCCAAGAACAGATCTACTCCCTTGCCTCCATCACACCCCAGCTGCAGCTCGCTGATAGATGAAACAGTCAGGTGTTTTCTGATCATTAATCAATATTGATATTATTTCTGATAGTGCAGTCTGCTGTCTATCAGCAGGCTTTTTGCAGAATATGCAGTCTATGAAGATGAAACCATAAACTGGTGAGAGGAGAACGATTAATGAACCAAATCAGTTTGAACTTTGTTTCAAACGTCAGCTGATGTAAACTCAGCTTCCTTCATTTAGGTGTGTGGACACATCAAAGCATTCTCTTGTTTTCTGCCTGAAACATATCAGTCAGCAGGTGACCAATGTGGCAGGTTAGGAGAACTTCAGGTGTGACTGCAGGTGAGTCAGTGATCCAATCAATGATTCATGTTTGAAGTGGTCATAAAGCTGCTGACCTTCACTTGTCTTTTAAAGAAGTTTTTGTTTTATCTCGTTCCTGGAAAGCAACAAGCCACATAACAGAAACACACAGTTCACACACCTGTCAGGTGAATGTTACCAGGGTCATGTGATCATGTTAAATAATAAATCTGTTTGCACAATCACAATGTCAGAACGTCCTCCTGCAGCTTTGCATAAAGCAGCTGAGTTTCAGGTGTTCAAACGTCATAGCCTGAGACAACAGGTGAGTAGCTCTGGTGACCAGAGGGTCATTTGGTCAAATCCTGTGTGTGTGTGTGTGTGTGTGTGTGTGTGTGTGTGTGTGTGTGTGTGTGTGAGTGTGTGTGTGTGTGTGTGTGTGTGTGGGTTGTATTTCTGACCTCCTGAGGACCAGTTTCCTGACTTTTACTATCTTTCTGGGGTCCGAGGGTTCTTGTGGGGACCGACGCCTGGTCCCCATGAGGGGGACTCCCCTTTTTAGGGTTAGGGGTTAGGTTTATAGGTATGGTGTGAATAGAGTTTTAGTTAGTCTTAGGGTTAGTTATAGATCAGTAATGGTTAAGGTTAGTAAAAGGGTTTGGGTTAGGTATAAATCTAGTTACTAAAATCAATGGAAGTCAATGGACGGTCCCCATAAGGATACCAAAACACACTTGTGTGTGTGTGTGTGTGTGTGTGTGAGTGTGTGTGTGTGTGTGTGTGTGTGTGGGTTTGTATTTCTGACCTCCTGAGGACCAGTTTCCTGACTTTTACTATCTTTCTGGGGTCCGAGGGTTCTTGTGGGGACCGAAGCCTGGTCCCCATGAGGGGGACTCCCCTTTTTAGGGTTAGGGGTTAGGTTTATAGGTATGGTGTGAATAGAGTTTTAGTTAGTCTTAGGGTTAGTTATAGATCAGTAATGGTTAAGGTTAGTAAAAGGGTTTGGGTTAGGTATAAATCTAGTTACTAAAATCAATGGAAGTCAATGGACGGTCCCCATAAGGATACCAAAACACACTTGTGTGTGTGTGTGTGTGTGTGTGTGTGTGTTGTTTCACTTCTATCAGGGTGTTTTTGAACAGTTTAACAGTTTTAATGGAGTTATTGAAGGAGACATGTGGGACTGAAGCATCATCGTTCTAGTGGAGATTATTAAGTTTTAACAGGAATAAAACTCCAATAGAACCAGAACATTCAGCCAGCTGACAGAAACAGCTGTTTACAATCATGTAGGAAGAGAGAGGGAAACACAGAGATCCTCCAGTTTGAGACTTGAGCAGCAGAACATAAATGTTGGTTGGAAATCGGCCTTTTGTACGTGAATCATGGCGGTATAACAGGATCATTGTTCATATGAACATTTTTGTAATAAATAGATGAACCCAGAAAGATCTGATCTGAAACTTCCTGTTTGTTTTGATCCTTTTTCATCTGCTCTGCTTTTTGGCTCTTAGATCATGTTTGACTGTCCGTGTTGTTTCAGTAGTAGTTTCAGAGCTCAGGTAAGCTCATTTACTCAGAACTGGACTTTGTTGAGCCATGAGTAAAGTTAAAGTGCTGCTGGGCTACTCAGTTGTGTTTAAAGTCTATGAAGAAGAGATTTAATGGATTCTGGCAGGTTTAGTTTCAGCTGTCAAACCAGCTTCACTAATGAAGAAGCATAATGGACTGCTGGGCCTGCTGGGACTGCTGGGTCTGCTGGACCTGCTGGGTCTGCTGGGCCTGCTGGGACTGCTGGGTCTGCTGGGCCTGCTGGGTCTGCTGGGGACTGCTGGGACTGCTGGGCCTGCTGGGACTGCCGGGACTGCCGGGACTGCCGGGACTGCTGGGTCTGCTGGGACTGCTGGGTCTGCTGGGACTGCTGGGACTGCTGGGACTGCTGGGTCTGCTGGGACTGCTGGGACTGCTGGGTCTGCTGGGACTGCTGGGACTGCCGGGACTGCCGGGACTGCTGGGTCTGCTGGGACTGCTGGGACTGCTGGGTCTGCTGGGGACTGCTGGGACTGCTGGGTCTGTTGGGACTGCTGGGACTGCTGGGACTGCTGGGTCTGCTGGGACTGCTGGGTCTGCTGGGCCTGCTGGGCCTGCTGGGTCTGCTGGGCCTGCTGGGTCTGGTGGGGACTGCTGGGACTGCTGGGTCTGTTGGGACTGCCGGGACTGCTGGGACTGCTGGGTCTGCTGGGCCTGCTGGGACTGCTGGGTCTGCTGGGACTGCTGGGACTGCTGGGACTGCTGGGTCTGTTGGGACTGCCGGGACTGCTGGGACTGCTGGGTCTGCTGGACCTGCTGGGACTGCTGGGTTTGCTGGGCCTGCTGGGTCTGCTGGGGACTGCTGGGACTGCTGGGTCTGCTGGGACTGCTGGGACTGCTGGGGACTGCTGGGACTGCTGGGACTGCTGGGACTGCTGGGTCTGCTGGGACTGCTGGGACTGCTGGGACTGCTGGGTCTGCTGGGACTGCTGGGTCTGCTGGGGCTGCTGGACCTGCTGGGTCTGCTGGGCCTGCTGGGTCTGCTGGGCTGCTGGGACTGCTGGGACTGCTGGGACTGCTGGGTCTGCTGGGACTGCTGGGTCTGCTGGGACTGCTGGGACTGCTGGGACTGCTGGGTCTGCTGGGGACTGCTGGGACTGCTGGGTCTGTTGGGACTGCTGGGACTGCTGGGACTGCTGGGTCTGCTGGGACTGCTGGGTCTGCTGGACCTGCTGGACCTGCTGGGTCTGCTGGACCTGCTGGGACTGCTGGGTCTGCTGGGGCCTGCTGGGTCTGCTGGGACTGCTGGGTCTGCTGGGACTGCTGGGTCTGCTGGGACTGCTGGGACTGCTGGGTCTGCTGGGACTGCTGGGTCTGTTGGGACTGCCGGGACTGCTGGGACTGCTGGGTCTGCTGGACCTGCTGGGACTGCTGGGTTTGCTGGGCCTGCTGGGTCTGCTGGGGACTGCTGGGTCTGCTGGGACTGCTGGGTCTGCTGGGGACTGCTGGGACTGCTGGGTCTGTTGGGACTGCTGGGACTGCTGGGTCTGCTGGGACTGCTGGGACTGCTGGGTCTGCTGGGACTGCTGGGACTGCTGGGTCTGCTGGGCCTGCTGGGACTGCTGGGTTTGCTGGGCCTGCTGGGTCTGCTGGGGCTGCTGGGACTGCTGGGTCTGCTGGGGACTGCTGGGACTGCTGGGTCTGTTGGGACTGCCGGGACTGCTGGGTCTGCTGGGACTGCTGGGACTGCTGGGACTGCTGGGTCTGCTGGGACTGCTGGGACTGCTGGGTCTGCTGGGACTGCTGGGACTGCTGGGTCTGTTGGGACTGCTGGGACTGCTGGGTCTGCTGGGACTGCTGGGTCTGCTGGGCCTGCTGGGACTGCTGGGACTGCTGGGTCTGCTGGACCTGCTGGGACTGCTGGGTTTGCTGGGCCTGCTGGGTCTGCTGGGGACTGTTGGGTCTGCTGGGACTGCTGGGACTGCTGGGTCTGCTGGGACTGCTGGGTCTGCTGGGACTGCTGGGACTGCTGGGTCTGCTGGACCTGCTGGGCCTGCTGGGTCTGCTGGGCCTGCTGGGTCTGCTGGGGCTGCTGGGACTGTTGGGTCTGCTGGGTCTGCTGGGACTGCTGGGACTGCTGGGTCTGCTGGGACTGCTGGGTCTGCTGGGACTGCCGGGACTGCTGGGTCTGCTGGGACTGCTGGGACTGCTGGGACTGCTGGGTCTGCTGGGACTGCTGGGACTGCTGGGACTGCTGGGTCTGCTGGACCTGCTGGGACTGCTGGGTTTGCTGGGCCTGCTGGGTCTGCTGGGCTGCTGGGTCTGCTGGGACTGCTGGGTCTGCTGGGGACTGCTGGGACTGCTGGGTCTGTTGGGACTGCTGGGACTGCTGGGTCTGCTGGGACTGCTGGGTCTGCTGGGACTGCTGGGTCTGCTGGGCCTGCTGGGCCTGCTGGGTCTGCTGGGTCTGCTGGGCCTGCTGGGTCTGGTGGGGACTGCTGGGACTGCTGGGTCTGTTGGGACTGCTGGGACTGCTGGGTCTGCTGGGACTGCTGGGACTGCTGGGACTGCTGGGTCTGTTGGGACTGCTGGGACTGCTGGGTCTGTTGGGGCTGCTGGGACTGCTGGGACTGCTGGGTCTGCTGGACCTGCTGGGACTGCTGGGTTTGCTGGGCCTGCTGGGTCTGCTGGGGACTGCTGGGTCTGCTGGGACTGCTGGGTCTGGTGGGGACTGCTGGGACTGCTGGGACTGCTGGGACTGCTGGGACTGCTGGGTCTGCTGGACCTGCTGGGTCTGCTGGACCTGCTGGGACTGCTGGGTCTGCTGGGGACTGCTGGGACTGCTGGGTCTGCTGGGACTGCCGGGACTGCCGGGACTGCCGGGACTGCTGGGTCTGCTGGGACTGCTGGGTCTGCTGGGACTGCTGGGACTGCTGGGTCTGCTGGGACTGCTGGGACTGCTGGGTCTGCTGGGTCTGCTGGGACTGCTGGGTCTGCTGGACTGCTGGGACTGCTGGGTCTGCTGGGACTGCTGGGTCTGCTGGACCTGCTGGACCTGCTGGGTCTGCTGGACCTGCTGGGACTGCTGGGTCTGTTGGGACTGCCGGGACTGCTGGGACTGCTGGGTCTGCTGGACCTGCTGGGACTGCTGGGTTTGCTGGGCCTGCTGGGTCTGCTGGGGACTGCTGGGTCTGCTGGGACTGCTGGGTCTGCTGGGACTGCTGGGACTGCTGGGTCTGCTGGGACTGCTGGGTCTGCTGGGGCCTGCTGGGACTGCTGGGTCTGTTGGGACTGCTGGGACTGCTGGGTTTGCTGGGCCTGCTGGGACTGCTGGGACTGCTGGGACTGCTGGGACTGCTGGGTCTGCTGGGACTGCTGGGTCTGCTGGGACTGCTGGGACTGCTGGGACTGCTGGGTCTGCTGGGACTGCTGGGACTGCTGGGTCTGCTGGGCCTGCTGGGACTGCTGGGTTTGCTGGGCCTGCTGGGTCTGCTGGGGACTGCTGGGACTGCTGGGTCTGCTGGGACTGCTGGGTCTGCTGGGACTGCTGGGACTGCTGGGACTGCTGGGACTGCTGGGTCTGTTGGGACTGCTGGGACTGCTGGGTCTGCTGGGACTGCTGGGACTGCTGGGTCTGCTGGGACTGCTGGGACTGCTGGGTCTGTTGGGACTGCTGGGACTGCTGGGACTGCTGGGTCTGCTGGGACTGCTGGGTCTGCTGGACCTGCTGGACCTGCTGGGTCTGCTGGACCTGCTGGGACTGCTGGGTCTGCTGGGACTGCTGGGACTGCTGGGACTGCTGGGACTGCTGGGTCTGCTGGGACTGCTGGGTCTGCTGGGACTGCTGGGACTGCTGGGCCTGCTGGGCCTGCTGGGTCTGCTGGGCCTGCTGGGACTGCTGGGTTTGCTGGGTCTGCTGGGTCTGCTGGGCCTGCTGGGTCTGCTGGGGACTGCTGGGTCTGCTGGGACTGCTGGGTCTGCTGGGGACTGCTGGGACTGCTGGGTCTGTTGGGACTGCTGGGACTGCTGGGTCTGCTGGGACTGCTGGGACTGCTGGGTCTGCTGGGACTGCTGGGACTGCTGGGTCTGTTGGGACTGCTGGGACTGCTGGGTCTGCTGGACCTGCTGGGACTGCTGGGTCTGCTGGGACTGCTGGGTCTGCTGGGGACTGCTGGGACTGCTGGGTCTGTTGGGACTGCTGGGACTGCTGGGTCTGCTGGGACTGCTGGGACTGCTGGGTCTGCTGGGACTGCTGGGACTGCTGGGTCTGTTGGGACTGCTGGGTCTGCTGGACCTGCTGGACCTGCTGGGTCTGCTGGACCTGCTGGGACTGCTGGGTCTGCTGGGGACTGCTGGGACTGCTGGGTCTGTTGGGACTGCTGGGTCTGCTGGGTCTGCTGGGACTGCTGGGACTGCTGGGTCTGCTGGGACTGCTGGGACTGCTGGGACTGCTGGGTCTGCTGGGCCTGCTGGGTCTGCTGGGGACTGCTGGGCCTGCTGGGTCTGTTGGGACTGCTGGGTCTGTTGGGACTGCTGGGACTGCTGGGTCTGTTGGGACTGCTGGGACTGCTGGGACTGCTGGGTCTGCTGGGCCTGCTGGGACTGCTGGGTTTGCTGGGCCTGCTGGGTCTGCTGGGGACTGCTGGGACTGCTGGGTCTGCTGGGACTGCTGGGACTGCTGGGACTGCTGGGTCTGCTGGGACTGCTGGGTCTGCTGGGACTGCTGGGACTGCTGGGTCTGCTGGGCCTGCTGGGACTGCTGGGTCTGCTGGGCCTGCTGGGTCTGCTGGGGACTGCTGGGACTGCTGGGTCTGCTGGGACTGCTGGGACTGCTGGGTCTGTTGGGACTGCTGGGACTGCTGGGACTGCTGGGTCTGCTGGGACTGCTGGGTCTGCTGGACCTGCTGGACCTGCTGGGTCTGCTGGGCCTGCTGGGGCTGCTGGGTCTGCTGGGGCCTGCTGGGACTGCTGGGTTTGCTGGGCCTGCTGGGTCTGCTGGGGACTGCTGGGCCTGCTGGGTCTGCTGGGGACTGCTGGGTCTGCTGGGACTGCTGGGTCTGCTGGGGACTGCTGGGACTGCTGGGTCTGTTGGGACTGCTGGGTCTGCTGGGACTGCTGGGACTGCTGGGTCTGCTGGGCCTGCTGGGACTGCTGGGTTTGCTGGGCCTGCTGGGTCTGCTGGGACTGCTGGGTCTGCTGGGACTGCTGGGTCTGCTGGGACTGCTGGGACTGCTGGGTCTGCTGGGACTGCTGGGACTGCTGGGTCTGCTGGGACTGCTGGGTCTGCTGGGCCTGCTGGGTCTGCTGGGACTGCTGGGACTGCTGGGTCTGCTGGGACTGCTGGGTCTGCTGGGACTGCTGGGACTGCTGGGACTGCTGGGTCTGTTGGGACTGCTGGGTCTGCTGGACCTGCTGGACCTGCTGGGTCTGCTGGACCTGCTGGGACTGCTGGGTCTGCTGGGGACTGCTGGGACTGCTGGGACTGCTGGGACTGCTGGGTCTGCTGGGACTGCTGGGTCTGCTGGGACTGCCGGGACTGCCGGGACTGCCGGGACTGCTGGGTCTGCTGGGACTGCTGGGTCTGCTGGGACCTGCTGGGTCTGCTGGGTCTGCTGGGCCTGCTGGGTCTGGTGGGGACTGCTGGGACTGCTGGGTCTGTTGGGACTGCCGGGACTGCTGGGACTGCTGGGTTTGCTGGGCCTGCTGGGTCTGCTGGGGACTGCTGGGACTGCTGGGTCTGCTGGGACTGCTGGGTCTGCTGGGACTGCTGGGACTGCTGGGACTGCTGGGTCTGCTGGGACTGCTGGGACTGCTGGGTCTGTTGGGACTGCTGGGACTGCTGGGACTGCTGGGTCTGCTGGACCTGCTGGACCTGCTGGGTCTGCTGGACCTGCTGGGACTGCTGGGTCTGCTGGGGACTGCTGGGACTGCTGGGTTTGCTGGGCCTGCTGGGTCTGGTGGGGACTGCTGGGACTGCTGGGTCTGCTGGGACTGCTGGGTCTGCTGGGACTGCTGGGACTGCTGGGACTGCTGGGACTGCTGGGTCTGCTGGGCCTGCTGGGTCTGCTGGGTCTGTTGGGTCTGCTGGGACTGCTGGGTCTGCTGGGCCTGCTGGGACTGCTGGGTCTGCTGGGGACTGCTGGGACTGCTGGGCCTGCTGGGTCTGCTGGGACTGCTGGGTCTGCTGGGACTGCTGGGTCTGCTGGGGACTGCTGGGACTGCTGGGTCTGTTGGGACTGCTGGGTCTGCTGGGACTGCTGGGACTGCTGGGTCTGCTGGGCCTGCTGGGACTGCTGGGTTTGCTGGGCCTGCTGGGTCTGCTGGGGACTGCTGGGACTGCTGGGCCTGCTGGGACTGCTGGGTCTGCTGGGGACTGCTGGGACTGCTGGGACTGCTGGGTCTGCTGGGTCTGCTGGACCTGCTGGGACTGCTGGGTCTGCTGGGACTGCTGGGTCTGCTGGGGACTGCTGGGACTGCTGGGTCTGTTGGGACTGCTGGGTCTGCTGGGACTGCTGGGACTGCTGGGTCTGCTGGGACTGCTGGGACTGCTGGGTCTGTTGGGACTGCTGGGACTGCTGGGACTGCTGGGTCTGCTGGGACTGCTGGGTCTGCTGGGCCTGCTGGGACTGCTGGGTCTGCTGGGCCTGCTGGGTCTGCTGGGGACTGCTGGGACTGCTGGGTCTGCTGGGACTGCTGGGACTGCTGGGTCTGCTGGGACTGCTGGGACTGCTGGGTCTGCTGGGACTGCTGGGACTGCTGGGTCTGCTGGGACTGCTGGGTCTGCTGGACCTGCTGGACCTGCTGGGTCTGCTGGACCTGCTGGGACTGCTGGGTCTGCTGGGGACTGCTGGGACTGCTGGGTCTGTTGGGACTGCCGGGACTGCTGGGTCTGCTGGGACTGCTGGGACTGCTGGGACTGCTGGGTCTGCTGGGACTGCTGGGACTGCTGGGTCTGCTGGGACTGCTGGGTCTGCTGGGGACTGCTGGGACTGCTGGGACTGCTGGGTCTGCTGGGACTGCTGGGTCTGCTGGGACTGCTGGGTCTGCTGGGACTGCTGGGACTGCTGGGTCTGCTGGGACTGCTGGGTCTGCTGGGACTGCTGGGACTGCTGGGACTGCTGGGTCTGCTAAGCCAATGGGATAATCCCTCGGTCTGAACCTGCATCTGTGGTCAAACGGTGCTGGTTTGGTTGCAGCAGACTCTGACCGGGTGTTTCTAGTGGTCCGTAGTGGATTCCTGGTAGGCTCCCAGTATGGATGACTCTCAGGTTCACCTCCTCACAGTAGGGTGTAGTTCTGTATTTATTTTTCATTGTGTTGCCTAATTGGATGTTTTAGTGGGTAAAATCACGTGTCTTTTATTTCATTGAATTGTAGTTTTTAATGTGTTTAGCACTCTGTGCTACATTTGTATGAAGGGTGCTATATAAATAAAAATTTGTTGGTTGATTGATTGATGTGGTTCAGGTGTGACAGGGCTGGTTCACCTGGATGAAAACGGGGACAGAGAGACGGACTTTGCTCTATGGAGTCCAGTCAACATCAACAGCAGCACCTTCCAGGTAAACACACTCACGACAACTTGGTTTCATTCAGAAACAGGAACACAGGCTCTCTTATAATATCAATAATACACAATGGATCTTGGTCATTTAAAACTTTTTGCTGGTTAGCAAGTCTTAAAGAGGCCATTTCACACAAATTTCAGGACTTTGTGGTTATTTCTTAAGTATTAATCAGTAATATGAAACATTTTATATCTAAAAAACATCAGGAAACACTGATTAACAAACCTTTTAATCTGTCTGCATTAAAATTCGGGTGGTTCCGGCTCCTTCCGTCAGGCTTCGTCAGCAGCTCGTTCATATTCATTATTCGAATTTGCCTTACTCTGATTAAGGTTAGGGTTAGGTATACTGTTTCCTGCCCCGCTGCGCATGGCAATGTCACACGTTGTGTCTTCCTGTTTGCTACGTCTTATGCTAACAGCTTTTAGCTAGCAGCATGCTAGGCGTTATGCTAACAGCTTTTAGCCAGCAGCATGCTAGGCATGGTTTCAACTGCAGGAGCTGATGAATACTAACGAACAAAGGAGTTGTGATGAAACAGATACAGGCCGTTAGAACTCAGGAGAACTCGGGTTTTATCACCACCTGCGTAGTTTGAGAGATTAAAACTGAAAGAGAAGTTGTTGACCTGTTTTCACCCACTATGAAGGTAAGAACACCTGTGGAGCTAAAATATTCAACAGAAACCTCAGAAACACTGTTTTTAATGGAAGGCCTTTTTAATGCACTGATCAAAAACTAAGAAATGTTAAAAACCAAAGATTCTGTTGAGAAGAAAGAATAAAAAAACAACTGAAACAGAAATGCTGACAGACTGATAAGTGAAAGATATCAAAAACAAGGAGAAATCTGAAAAAGTCAGGAGACTTGAAGGAGGCGTTACCTGGTAAAAAAAAAAAAATCATGTGAATGATTTTAGTTGTTTGATTAAAAAGTCCAGATACGGATGATCAGCAAGTAAGACGAATCCCTCGAGTCCTGGTTCCGGTCTTTGATGGATTTATTTTAGTTTCTTAAACACTTTCAGGTTCTGTTCATCTGCTGGAGAGGGTTCATCTTTAGAACCTCTAAACCCTCACTGTCCCACTGAATCCAAGGGTAGAACAAGGTGTTGTTAAATCAGGTGCAAACCTCTCAGTGGCCACAAAAACAAGCAGCAGGTGATTTACTACAACTCGCAGGTAAAACTGCGCCTGTTAAACCTGCAGCGAGATGCATAAAATGCTTTTAGTGCTTTCTTGATGAATATACAATGTGGGCGTTTCTGTCAGAAGATGCTAAATATTGGGAGGAGAACATGTAAATAAGTGGGTGTTCCAAGCGCAGTGTGATTTATCAAACCGGAAAATCTTTGTGGATTCTTATTTTGAACCTATACTTACCTTTTAAAAGTATCTTAACTTCATGCAAAAATGGATGCAGTTATTGTTATTATATATAAATATATATTGGGCGCTCTGTGCTCCTGGTAGGGTCTCCCATTGCAAAAAGGTCCTAGGTGAGGGGTCAGATGAAGAGAAGCCCAAAAGACCCCTATGAAGAGAAAAATATCTGGACATTGTTTTCCCTCACCTGGACGCGGGTCACCGGGGCCCCCCTCTGGAGCCAGGCCTGGGGGTGGGGCACACTAGTGAGCACCTGGTGGCCAGGCCTGCACCCATGGGACCTGGCCAGGCTCAGCCCGAAGAGGCAACGTGGGTCCCCCTTCCCATGGGCCCACCACCTGTGGGAGGGGTCAGGTGCAGGGTGAGCTGGTAGCTAGCTCTTGGGATGTGGAACGTCACCTCTCTGGTGGGAAAGGAGCTGGAGCTCAAGGCCAGTTCTGGGCATAGGCAGACTAGGCAATTGCTTAGGGTGCCCTCTGCTGGAGGGAGCGCCACATTTTTTTTTTTGTTGGACAAACTGTTGGACACATCATTCATCTCATGTAAAGAGCAAAATAAGTAATAATTAAATATCTATATCTAGCTATAATCTCAACTATTCATTTTAGTATGAATAAAAATTTTTTGCAACATATTCCAGTTATTGAGTTACGTTGTTTTATGTTCTGGGCAGTAGGGGGCACCAAAATCCTTTTTCGCCTAGAGCACCATGCAGCTCAGGGCCGGTCCTCCCGGAGCTGATGTGTGAGACTGAGATATTTCAACTAGATATAGTCAGACTCACTGCTATGCACGGTTCTGGTTCTGGAACCAGTCTACTAGAGAGAGGGTGGACACTCTGGAGTTGTCCCTGGTGAGAGGTGTTGGGCATTTTAATAGCCCCCATCTTGGTGCCTGTACGTTGGGGTTCACTCTGGTGGATGAGAGGGTAGCCTCTCTCCACCTTTGAGTGGGGGGGATGCGTGCTGACTATTGTTTGCACGTATGCACCAAACAGTAGTTCAGAGTACCCACTCTTTCTAGGGTCCTTGAGGGAGTGTTGGAAAGTGCTCCCTCCAGGGACTACGTCATTCTACTGGGGGACTTCAACACTCCCATGGGCAATGACAGTGAGACCTGGAGAGGTGTGCTTGGGAGAAACCGCCCCTACAGTCTGAAATTGAGTGGTGGTTGCTCTTGGACATCTGTGCTTATCATGGATTGTCCATAACAAACACCATGTTCAGGCATAAAGGTGTTCACATGTGCACTTGCCACCAGGACACCTTAGGTCACAGTTGGATGATCAACTTTGTTGTCATTTCATCAGATCTGCGACCGCAAGTCTTGGACACTCAGGCGAAGAGAGGGGTTGAGCTGTCAACTGATCACTACCTGGTGGTGAGTTGATTCCAAGGATGGTGGAGGATGCCGGTCAGACTTGGCAGGCCCAAATGTATTGTGAGGGTCTGATGGGAACGTCTGGCGGAGTCCCCTGTCAGGAGCTTCAACTCACACCCCCAAGAGAATGTTGAACATGTCCAGGGAGAGGCGGGGGACATTGAGTCTGAGTGGACCATGTTCCGTGCCTTCATTGTCGAGGCGGCTGACCGTAGATGCAGCCGCAAGGTTGTTGGTGCCTGTCGCGGCGGCAACCCTTGAACCCGCTGGTGGACACCTGCAGTGAGGGTTTCTCTCAAGCTGGAGAAGTAGTCTATCAGGCCTTTCTCGCTTGCTGAACTCCAAAGGCAGCTGATGGGTATCGGCATTCCAAGCAGAACGCAGCCCGTGTAGTCACCGAGGAAAAAGCCCGGGCATCAGAAGAGTTTAGCGAGGCCGTGGAGAAGGAATTCTGTATGGCTTTGAGAACATTCTGGTCTACCATCCGACATCTCAGCAGAGGGAAGCAGTGCACCGTCAACACAATTCATGGTGCTGGTGGAGAGCTGCTGACCTCGATTTGAGATGTTGTGAATCAGTTGGCAGAGTACTTTGAAGACCTCCTCAATCCCACTGTCACATATTCCAACTAGGAAGCTGGATTTGAGGACTCTGGGGGGGATTTCCAATCTCTGGGTTTGAAGTCACTGAGGTGGTTGAAAAGCTTCTTGGTGGTAAAACCCAGGGGTGGATGAGATTGGCCCTGAGCTTCTCAAGGCTCTGGATGTTGTGTGGTTCTCATGGTTGACACGCCTCTGCAACATCGTGTGGACATCACGGGCAGTTCCTTTGGATTGGCAGACTGGGTTGGTGGTCCCCCTCTCCAAACAGGGGGACCGTAGGGTGTGGTCCAACTATAGGGGATCACACTCCTAAGCCTCCATAGGAAGGTCTATTCAGGGGTTCTGGAGAGGAGGGTCCATCGGATAGTTGAGGCTCGGATTCAGAAGGAACAATGTGGTTTTCGTCCTGCCCGTGGAACACTGGACTAGCTCAACACCCTCAGCAGGGTCTTGGGTGAACCCCCATGATCCCTCCAACTGGTCTACAAGTGTTTTAAGGATTTGGAGAAGGCGTTTGACCATGTCCCTTAGAGATTCCTGTGTCGGGTGCTCCGGGAGTAGGGTGTACCAGGCCCCTTAATATGGGGTCCCTATACGTCCCTGTATGACTGGTGTCAGTTTGGTCTGCATTGCCGGCAGTACTGAACTTGTTTAAGTGAGGGTTGGACTCCACCAAGGTTGTCCTTTGTCACCGATTCTGTTGATAACCTTTTATGGACAGAATTTCTAGGTGCAGCCAAGGTGTTGAGGGGATCTGGTTTGGGGGCCTCAGGATTGCGTCTCTGCTCTTTGCAGATGATGGGGTTCTGTTAGCTGCATTGGACAGTGATCTCCAACTTTCACTGGGGCAATTCGCAGTCAATTGCAAAGCTGCTGGGATGAGGGATCAGTACCTCCAAATCCGAGACCATGGTCTTGTGCCAGAAAAGGGTAGAATGTCCACTCCAGGTCGGGGATGAAGTCCTTTCTCAAGAGGAGGAGTGTAAGTATCTCAGGGTCTTGTTCATGAGTTAAGAAAAACGGGAGTGTGAGATCGACAGGTGGATTGGTGCAGCTTCAGCAGTGATGCGGGCGCTCTACCGGTCTGTCGTGGTGAAGAGGGAGCTGAGCCAAAAAGCAAAGCTCTTGATTTACCTATCTATGTTCCTACCCTCATCTATCACAAGCTGTGGGTAGTGACCAAAAGAACAAGATCATGAATACAAGCGGCCGAAATGAGTTTTCTCCACAGGGTGTCTGGACTCTCCTTTAGAGATAGGGTGAGAAGCGATGATAGCGATTTGGGAGTTTATCTCTACACAAAAAAAAAAAAAAAAAAAAGAAATTGATACACTTGATGTATCAGCGTCGGAACAGTCCGCCTCCTTATATTGTTTCCTTCTCTTTGATTTCTTGCTTGTATGTTCTCTCAATGTAAGTCGCTTTGGATAAAAGCGTCTGCTAAATGACAGTAGTAGTAGTAGTAGTTGTAGTAGTAGTAGTAGCTCGGTCATCCAGGAGAGGCTCAGAGTAGAGCCGCTGCTCCTCTGCATCAAGAGGAGTCAGTTGAGATGGCTCAGGCATCTGATCAGGATGCCTCTTGGATGTCTACCTGGTGAAGTGTTCTGGGCACGTCCCACTGGGAGGACACCCAGGGGACTCAGGACGCACTGGAGGGACTATGTCTCTAAGCAGTCTCGGGAACGCCTTGGAATTTCCCCAGAGGAGCTGGCTGATGTGGCTGGGGAGAGGGAGGTCTGGGCTTTCCTGCTTAGGATGCTGCCCCTGCGACCCAGCCCCAAATAAGAGGAGGGATGGATGGATAGATGGAGATTTTTTTCTAAAAGCTAAAGAGTTGTAACATTTCAGTTTATTCTTTCTTCCCGTTTTGACATGCTACACTTTAACTAAGAATGTCCTTCTGTGTAGGTAACGCCAGCTCATCTGTGCTGCCCCACCCCCCGTTTAAATATTGCTGGTTGCGCCGGTTATCAATTGAGTGAGCAATCTTAGTAAATCACCTGCAAATCAGGACCATGCCCTTGGCACAAAATTTTTGCCACACGTAATTTTGTGCTCTTTACTTGGAATATTGATAAATCAGTTCCTGAGTCTTTTAGCAAATGTTCTCTTTCAGGTGTGCAAATGAGAGAATCTGACCCACTGTTAAGTTTTTGTTTTTCTTGCAGATGGTTCTGGTTTACAACAGCTTCGAGAAGCAGCTGACAGCTCTTCCTGGAATAGTTCTACACTGGCTGGGGGGATGTGTTCCTCCTGATGTTCCCATCTGTGGCTTCAGGAACGACCGTCCCCCATGTCTCACAAGTCAGTGCATAAGAGAAACAGAATAAGTCCAAACTCAATGAGAAAAAAAAAGCAAAAAAAAGCTTCCAAAAAAAAGCTTCCATACAGACAAAACAGTTCAGGTGCGCTGAGCGATCAAATCAAGATTCATCCTCAAAACTATCTGACATCAGGAAATGCGGGGAGATGTAAAATAAATCAAAAACCAAGTTAAATGTACTTGTGTCACACCTTTCGAGTCAAAGGACAAAAAGTTCTTCACACCACAGTTTGTCATTCACACACACTCATACGTTTGGTGGTGACAAACTACACACGTAGCCACAGCTGTCCTCGGACAGACTGACAGAGGTGAGGCTGCCAAACAGTCACCAGATCCAAAGCACAAAATAAATAACGACAGTTTTGAAACACATGCTTCATGGTTTTTGTACCAAATGCTGGTTTCAGGACTAAAGAGCAGCGTTCATAAAACCATCCTGGTTTTATCGATTCTGATGAAATCCAAACTGCATTAGGTAGAGAGCCATGATGCAAATGTCATGAATGTTCCAGAGAGACGTATAGTCATTGACAGATTCTATTTGGAAAGAAATGATGTGTACATGATGAGACAATGTCACATAACTGAGCTGAAGACGGTCCAACAGAACACCAGAACCTTCCAGGCTGTGTGTTGGACCTGTGTGAGATACTTTATCTCAGAGACGAGAGAGCTAGAATCTGCTAAAACTCTACAAGGTTCAGTTCAGAGTTCATCTGCAGAGCTTCCTGTTAAAAAGTCTCGTGTTCTGACCAGATTTCTGTCTGTCCTTCAGAGACCATCACCATCCACCAGATGGTCTCCATTGTTGTCTTCTTCATTCTCACCATAACACTGACCATCACCATCTTCATCTACAGGTGAGCTCGTAAGACCCTCCTCATCAGGACTGACAGAGTGCTTATTGATCAGAAACTGATTTACAGATCAGATTTGAACCGTTTGGAGGTCAATCAGGCTGGATTCAGGTCTGTCAGTAGACTGTGTCCTTCATCCTCATAGCTGGATTCTCTGCAGCTTCTGTAGACTTTCCCTCTACAGGAGATCCTTCCTGTCCACATCTAGAACCCTCTGTAAGAGATCCTTCCTGTCCACATCTAGAACCCTCTGTAAGAGATCCTTCCTGTCCACAGCTAAAACCCTCTACAGGAGATCCTTCCTGTCCACAGCTAGAACCCTCTACAGGAGATCCTTCCTGTCCACAACTAGAACCCTCTACAGGAGATCCTTCCCGTCCACAGCTAGAACCCTCTACAGGAGATCCTTCCCTTCCACAGCTAGAACCCTCTACAGGAGATCCTTCCCGTCTACAGCTAGAACCCTCTACAGGAGATCCTTCCCATCCACAGCTAGAACCCTCTACAGGAGATCCTTCCTGTCCACAGCTAGAACCCTCTACAGGAGATCCTTCCTGTCTACAGCTAGAACCCTCTACAGGAGATCCTTCCTGTCCACAGCTAGAACCCTCTACACGAGATCCTTCCTGTCCACACCTAGAAGCCTCTAGAGGAGATCCTTCCTGTCCACAGCTAGAACCCTCTACATGAGATTCTTCCTGTCTACAGCTAGAACCCTCTACAGGAGATCCTTCCTGTCCACAGCTAGAACCCTCTACAGGAGATCCTTCCTGTCCACAGCTAGAACCCTCTGTAAGAGATCCTTCCTGTCCACAGCTAAAACCCTCTACAGGAGATCCTTCCTGTCCACAGCTAGAACCCTCTACAGGAGATCCTTCCTGTCCACAGCTAGAACCCTCTACAGGAGATCCTTCCTGTCCACAGCTAGAACCCTCTACAGGAGATCCTTCCTGTCCACAGCTAGAACCCTCTACAGGAGATCCTTCCTGTCCACAACTAGAACCCTCTACAGGAGATCCTTCCTGTCCACAGCTAGAACCCTCTACAGGAGATCCTTCCTGTCCACATCTAGAACCCTCTGTAAGAGATCCTTCCTGTCCACAGCTAAAACCCTCTACAGGAGATCCTTCCTGTCCACAACTAGAACCCTCTACAGGAGATCCTTCCTGTCCACAGCTAGAACCCTCTACAGGAGATCCTTCCTGTCCACAGCTAGAACCCTCTACAGGAGATCCTTCCTGTCTACAGCTAGAACCCTCTACAGGAGATCCTTCCTGTCCACAGCTAGAACCCTCTACAGGAGATCCTTCCTGTCCACAGCTAGAACACTCTAAGGGGGTCCTTCCTGTCCACAGCTAGAACCCTCTACAGGAGATCCTTCCTGTCTACAGCTAGAACCCTCTACAGGAGTTCCTTCCCGTCCACAGCTAGAACCCTCAACAGGAGATCCTTCTCGTCCACAACTAGAACCCTCTACAGGAGATCCTTCCTGTCCACAGCTAGAACCCTCTACAGGAGATCCTTCCTGTCTACAGCTAGAACCCTCTACAGGAAATCCTTCCCATCCACAGCTAGAACCCTCTACAGGAGATCCTTCCTGTCCACAGCTAGAACCCTCTACAGGAGATCCTTCCCTTCCACAGCTAGAACCCTCTACAGGAGATCCTTCCCATCCACAGCTAGAACCCTCTACAGGAGATCCTTCCTGTCCACAGCTAGAACCCTCTACAGGAGAACCTTCCCGTCCACAGCTAGAACCCTCTACAGGAGATCCTTCCTGTCCACAGCTAGAACCCTCTACAGGAGATCCTTCCTGTCTACAGCTAGAACCCTCTACAGGAGATCCTTCCCATCCACAGCTAGAACCCTCTACAGGAGATCCTTCCCATCCACAGCTAGAACCCTCTACAGGAGATCCTTCCTGTCCACAGCTAGAACCCTCTACAGGAGATCCTTCCTGTCTACCGCTAGAACCCTCTACAGGAGATCCTTCCTGTCTACAGCTAGAACCCTCTACAGGAGATCCTTCCTGTCTACAGCTAGAACCCTCTACAGGAGATCCTTCCTGTCCACAGCTAGAACCCTCTACAGGAGATCCTTCCCATCCACAGCTAGAACCCTCTACAGGAGATCCTTCCTGTCCACAGCTAGAACCCTCTACAGGAGATCCTTCCTGTCCACAGCTAGAACCCTCTACAGGAGATCCTTCCCTTCCACAGCTAGAACCCTCTACAGGAGATCCTTCCTGTCTACAGCTAGAACCCTCTACAGGAGATCCTTCCTGTCCACAGCTAGAACCCTCTACAGGAGATCCTTCCTGTCCACAGCTAGAACCCTCTACAGGAGATCCTTCCCATCCACAGCTAGAACCCTCTACTGAATTGAATGAATGTTTTATATAATGTAGAATCAGAGAAGATCCTGTTGTTTGTTTGTTGCTTCAGGAAGATGAAACTGGAGAAGGAGCTGGTAGCTCAGCTTTGGAGAATCTCCTGGGACGACATCCAGATGAGCAACCTGGACAAAGTGCTGCGCAGCGGCAGCAGGATCACACTGTCACTGGTGAGTGTGCATGTTCACACACAAACACTGGGGACAAAAAAGCAAACATTTGTTATAAAACCAAAGGACAAGAGAAAGTTATACAAATTAAGATAAAAGTGTTGAAATATTTCAGGAAACACAAATACAGAGAAAAAGTAAATGAAATCAAACCTGAAATGTTGATCTGCAGAGTGGAACCCATGAAGATGTCATGAAAAGGGAACCAGAACCAGAACCCGGTGTTAATCAGATCCTAATCACCTCACGCCTACAGGTGTCTGCAGATCTCGAATCTTTCAATGGTTTTTAAGGATTTGATTTAGATTTTTGTAAACTGTGTTTTAATCTTTGCTCTTTATGTCTCAATGAGGTTTTTTTCTGGTTTAATAAAAATTTTAAAATCCCAAATTTTCTCAAGAATAAAGACAATAAATAATTTGTTTAGAAACCAGATCAGAAGCCCGTGAATGTTTCATCCTTAAACTCTCTGTTCTCTTATCAGAGAGGATCAAACTACGGCTCCCTGGTGACTGGAGAAGGGAATCTGCAGGTCTTTGCAAAGACCGGATTCTACAAGGTGTGTGTTCTTCACTGTCAGCTGTAACCAGACTCCTCTGTTGGGTCTTCAGCTGTATCAAATCACTCTGCGCTTCATCAGTTTGGAGTTCAGCCTAAAGTTCTTACAGCAGACTCGAGCTAACAGCTGGTTCAAACCAGAACCACAACACATTCTACCATTTTCAGAAAAACCTGGTCTAAAATATTTCCCAGCAGTTTATACAAACCCTCCTTACAGGAGCTTTATTTACAGGAAGTCTCTGGTTCTATTTGTAGTTCCTGTGGACCACCCAGAGGAACCACATGATTCAGAAGTTAAGGTATAGTGTCATACTGACAGCTGAACAGAATCCAACCCAACACCATTTTCATAAACCTGTACAGTTCCTTTAAATGCAGACTGAAGCTGTATTCACACCTGACTGTCAGGTGTGAACGCAGCCCGAGTCCACCGGTCTATCAGGTGTGAACGCAGCCCGAGTCCACCGGTCTATCAGGTGTGAACACAGCCCGAGTCCACCTGACTGTCAGGTGTGAACGCAGCCCGAGTCCACCTGACTGTCAGGTGTGAACGCAGCCCGAGTCCACCGGTCTGTCAGGTGTGAACGCAGCCCGAGTCCACCTGACTGCCAGGTGTGAACGCAGCCCGAGTCCGCCTGACTGTCCGGTGTGAACGCAGCCCGAGTCCACCGGGCTGTCAGGTGTGAACGCAGCCCGAGTCCACCGGTCTGTCAGGTGTGAACGCAGCCCGAGTCCACCTGACTGTCAGGTGTGAACGCAGCCCGAGTCCACCTGACTGTCAGGTGTGAACGCAGCCTGAGTCCACCGGTCTGTCAGGTTTGAACGCAGCCCGAGTCCACCGGACTGTCAGGTGTGAACGCAGCCCGAGTCCACCTGACTGTCAGGTGTGAACGCAGCCCGAGTCCACCGGTCTATCAGGTGTGAACGCAGCCCGAGTCCACCTGTCTGTCGGGTGTGACCGCAGCCCGAGTCCACCGGTCTGTCAGGTGTGAACGCAGCCCAAGTCCACCTGACTGTCAGGTGTGAACGCAGCCCGAGTCCACCTGACTGTCAGGTGTGAACGCAGCCCGAGTCCACCGGTCTGTCAGGTGTGAACGCAGCCCGAGTCCACCGGACTGTCAGGTGTGAACGCAGCCCGAGTCCACCGGTCTATCAGGTGTGAACGCAGCCCGAGTCCACCGGTCTATCAGGTGTGAACGCAGCCCGAGTCCACCGGTCTATCAGGTGTGAACGCATCCACCTGTCTATCAGGTTTGAACGCAGCCCGAGTCCACCGGTCTGTCAGGTGTGAACGCAGCCCGAGTCCACCGGTCTGTCAGGTGTGAACGCAGCCCGAGTCCACCTGACTGTCAGGTGTGAACGCAGCCCGAGTCCACCGGTCTATCAGGTGTGAACGCAGCCCGAGTCCACCGGACTGTCAGGTGTGAACGCAGCCCGAGTCCACCTGACTGTCAGGTGTGAACGCAGCCCGAGTCCACCGGTCTATCAGGTGTGAACGCAGCCCGAGTCCACCGGACTATCAGGTGTGAACGCAGCCCGAGTCCACCTGACTGTCAGGTGTGAACGCAGCCCGAGTCCACCGGTCTATCAGGTGTGAACGCAGCCCGAGTCCACCGGTCTGTCAGGTGTGAACGCAGCCCGAGTCCACCGGTCTATCAGGTGTGAACGCAGCCCGAGTCCACCGGTCTATCAGGTGTGAACGCAGTCCACCGGTCTATCAGGTGTGAACGCAGCCCGAGTCCACCGGACTGTCAGGTGTGAACGCAGCCCGAGTCCACCTGACTGTCAGGTGTGAACGCAGCCCGAGTCCACCGGTCTATCAGGTGTGAACGCAGCCCGAGTCCACCGGTCTATCAGGTGTGAACGCATCCACCGGTCTATCAGGTGTGAACGCAGCCCGAGTCCACCGGTCTATCAGGTGTGAACGCAGCCCGAGTCCACCTGACTGTCAGGTGTGAACGCAGCCCGGGTCCACCGGTCTGTCAGGTGTGAACGCAGCCCGAGTCCACCGGTCTATCAGGTTTGAACGCAGCCCGAGTCCACCGGTCTGTCAGGTGTGAACGCAGCCCGAGTCCACCTGACTGTCAGGTGTGAACGCAGCCCGAGTCCACCTGACTGTCAGGTGTGAACGCAGCCCGAGTCCACCGGTCTGTCAGGTGTGAACGCAGCCCGAGTCCACCGGTCTATCAGGTTTGAACGCAGCCCGAGTCCACCGGTCTGTCAGGTGTGAACGCAGCCCGAGTCCACCGGTCTATCAGGTGTGAACGCAGCCCGAGTCCACCTGTCTATCAGGTGTGAACGCAGCCCGAATCCACCGGCCTATCAGGTGTGAACGCAGCCCGAGTCCACCTGACTGTCAGGTGTGAACGCAGCCCGAGTCCACCGGTCTGTCAGGTGTGAACGCAGCCCGAGTCCACCGGTCTATCAGGTGTGAACGCAGCCCGAGTCCACCGGTCTATCAGGTGTGAACGCAGCCCGAGTCCTCCTGACTGTCAGGTGTGAACACAGCCCGAGTCCACCTGACTGTCAGGTGTGAACGCAGCCCGAGTCCACCGGTCTGTCAGGTGTGAACGCAGCCCAAGTCCACCGGACTGTCAGGTGTGAACGCAGCCCGAGTCCACCTGACTGTCAGGTGTGAACGCA
>SSNP01000213.1:283204-295704 GCA_006937955.1 Pachypanchax playfairii | reverse complement strand
GTAGATCATTGATGTAAATACTAAAAAGCAGGGGACCCAAAATGGAGCCCTGGGGTACTCTCACTATATATTTCATAACTTTCATGACTTTGTGGTTATTTCTTAAGTATTAACCAGTAATATGAAACATTTTATATCTAAAACACATTAGGAAACACTTATTAACAGACCTTTTAATCTGTCTGCGTGAAGATTCGTCTGGTTCTGTCAGGCCTCGAGCAGCAGCTCGTTCATATCCATTATTCGAATTCTCCTTACTCTGATTGGTTAACAAACTAGCCTATGAGAGCAAGGTATACTGTTTCCTGCCCCGCTGCGCATGGCAACATCAGACGTTGTGTCTTCCTGTTTGTTACGTCTTATGCTAACAGCTTTTAGCCAGCAGCATGCTAGGTGTGGTTTCAACTGCGGGAGCTGAGGAATACTAACGAACAAAGGAGTTGTGAGGAAACAGATACAGGCTGTTAGAACTCGGGTTTTATCACCACCTGTGTAGTTTGAGAGATTAAAACTGAAAGAGAAGTTGTTGACCTGTTTTCACCCACTATGAAGGTAAGAACACCTGTGGATTTTAATGGAAGGGCCTCTTTAAGGGAAGGAACCAGCAGATAAAAGAGAAAGTCACAAGACATTTAATAAAACATGTAAAACATTTGCACATCCACAAGTGTGTGTAAATCTGCACTATCCCGGACAAATATTTCATTCACTCCTGTCTTTACATCAAATTTGTTCTTGTAATTTCTGCCTCTAAAATTCAATGCAGAACTTTGTTTTATCAACCAGTGGGTAGTTCAAGGAGACAGGGAAAATAAAGTATCTCAAACATTAATGCCGTGCGGACACTGTGCGATTTTAGAAATCTGACTGTCGGGGAAATGCTCCCACTGCACAACCGGGTTTGTCACTCGTACTCTGTTTAACCCTACGACATGTGTACTCATACTGTACGACTGCTGTCAGCCACGATTATTGACAACCACGACTACTTGTCTGCATCAGTCGGCGTGTGACGGCACGACGTGCTCGAGTGTGAACAACAAAAAACAAAGGTTCCTAGTTCCTATGACAACCACAGCGTGCCTGACAACAAGATGGCGAGCAGGCAGAAAGTTGTTGCAGTTGTGTGCGCTGTCTTGTGCGCTGAAACTAAAAAAAAAAAGAAAAAGATTTGGGTCAGTGAATGGCTGAGGAGACGTAGTTGGTATGGGATGTCCATCCTTCATCAGGAGCTTGAGGTAACATTAATGTTAAACTATATATTGTTTTACAGTAGCTATGATAGTTTCACGTTAGCATTAGTCAGCCAATGTTGCTCCACCGGTGTCTTCTGCGCAGGTGCGTACGTAGAATCGTGACGTAACACCGCTCACACTGTACGAGCTACGGTGAAAATTTCTGACATGCCAGAAGTTTGATCGGGAGGTCGCAGCATTATCGTTAGAACTTAGCAGCAATTAATCCTTCCTCGTAAGTGTTTTTCACACTGTACGGCTTACGACCTCCCGACCGGACATCCCAACGCTACAATGTTTCCACTATGACGCAGCGTGGTCTGCGACGGCAAAATCGTGGTGAAATCCCCTCGAAATCGCACAGTGTCCGCCCGGCATAACTTTAGTCAGGAACTGAGAGAAACATTTCTGATCACACATGAAATGTTGTGTGTGTTCTCAGAGAATCAAGGAGCAACATCTTGGACAATCTGCTGTCTCGCATGGAGCAGTACGCCAACAACCTGGAGGAGCTGGTGGAGGAACGAACACACGCTTACCATGAGGAGAAACGCAAGGCCGAGGCACTGCTCTACCAAATCCTACCACAGTTCGTACTACAATATTGTATCAGACACTACAAAAGTTAGCAAAGTCACTATCACTGTTCTACAGGTACTATACTGGTACTACGTACACTGTACCAGAAAGTACCTCAATCAGTACTGCATGTCTTGTGTTTCTGCAGCTCAGTGGCAGAGCAGCTGAAACGTGGAGAGACGGTTCAGGCTGAAGCCTTTGACTCAGTCACCATCTACTTCAGTGACATTGTGGGCTTCACTTCGCTGTCAGCAGAGAGCACACCCATGCAGGTGCAGGGACACAGCTGGAGCTCCAAAACACAAACACCTGCAGGAACCTTTCAACTGGTAAACACTGAATAGCTGCACCTTTGTGTCTCTGCAGGTGGTAGCAATGCTGAACGACCTGTACACCTGCTTCGATGCCATTATTGACAACTTTGATGTTTACAAGGTGAAGGTTTTATTTTTTAGAAGATTCCAGGTTCCAGTTTCTGCTTCAATATGCAAGCATGTTCCCCAGTTCTGCTGATTAAACCTAACTCAGCAGCATGAGTTCTGCTTCTATCACAGAAGAGTTAAAAGTTAATAAAACCCTCTTTGAGTAGTACATACAGATTTCCACCACAGCAGCAAAGTTCCTTTTCCCCCCAGGTAGAGACCATCGGTGATGCCTACATGGTGGTGTCAGGGTTGCCAGTGCGAAATGGGAAGCTGCATGGAAGAGAGATTGCCCGCATGGCACTCGCCTTGCTGAAAGCTGTCCAAACCTTTAAAATCGAGCACCGACCGAAGCAGCAGCTGAAGCTGAGGATTGGAATCCACAGCGGTGAGAAAATACACAGCAAACTCAAGTGTCCTGTTTCTAAACAGTTGTCCTTTTTCATTATAAATCAGATTTTAAAATGTTCATCCAGAAAAGTTGATGCAACAAAAATGTCTTCACTGCATTTAAAGATCCCATATTATGCACTTTTCACACACTGAATAATTTCAGTACATCTCAATAACATGTAAAAGCCATGCATTGTTCAAAATGGTCCTTATTGTAAGTGCAGCTGTTTTTCCCACAGTCCTCTTGTTCATCCCAGCTCCTTTTGCAGAGCTCGGTTTCAGGTGGGTTAGGACAGTTGTGAAGACTAGCAGCTCTAAGCCCCACAAGTGGTGCTGGTAAACAAACAGCTGATTACACTGCAATTAATGATAAACAAGCGTTGCAGTGCGAAGAAATGGACTTAAAATGTGACTGAAAACTTTAGACTGAGGAACTTTGAGCCTGAAAACTCTAACAGCACGTTATTGAAAGGTTAGTCTGACATTTATTCATGTATCTGTGTTGTTTTGCTGCGTCTGGTAGAAATGCAGTTCTTCAAGCTTACCAGTTTGACCCAGGAAGAGATGGAACCTTGTTAGCTCTCCATTAGCTACAGCTCGGCTCCGATAATGGTGCTAGCTCTTCATTAGCTACAGCTCGGCTCCGGTAATGGTGTTAGCTCTTCATTAGCTACAGCTCGGCTCCGGTAATGGTGCTAGCTCTTCATTAGCTACAGCTCGGCTCCGGTAATGGTGTTAGCTCTTCATTAGCAACAGCTCGGGTCTGGTAACAGTGTTAGCTCTTCATTAGCAGCAGTTCAGCTCTGGTCATCTTTTGCCAACGGTAGCAGGGACATTATTATCATAAATAAATTCAATCCATGCTGCTCTTCTGTCCTCTTCAACTGGGACCTGATAGTGTTTTGTGTTCTTCTGAGCAGCAAACATCAGGGGTCTCATTTATAAACGGTGCGTACGATCAAAATGGGGCCTGAAAGTAGCGTACGCCACTTTCAAAGCAAAAGTTGTGATTTATAAAAAACGAACTTGACTTGAAAACGTGCGCACCTGTACGCCAACTCTGACCCGTGCGTACGGACATTTTGGAGACGAGGGGAATCAACGATGCAGTTGGTGAAGTGGTGAACTGCAGTCAGACTGCATGTTACTCCTCTCACACACGTCATTTCACCTCATACCAAATATTAATTATAGATTCATGTTATTATAAACATTCAGAACAGCAATGATATCTTGTAGTGAGCTGTAGCTCTTCTAAAAACATTTTTTAATACTAAGAGAAATACATAAAATTAATCTCCTCCTCCTCGACAGGAAGTCTTTACTAAGGGAACAAGTGTCTGAGGGTGTAATGCCGCGTTTGAGATGACAACGACAAGGTTCATTTAATGTTTTTAATGTATCATTTAAGGTCCCAACGGCTGTCATCATGTCGCAAAACACACTCTTTATTTCTTTTAATTCATTGATCATGGAATTAATAGCGCTGATGGAGTCTCTCTGTGTCTGTATCACAGCTTCAGTCAGAACCCGACCACTGCTGGATGCGCCGTGGTCACCGGCAGCACTAGTGCTGGGGACAGTCTGAGGACTTCATCCTCGCCTTGTGCAAATGCTGAAAAGACACGACATATTAGTCTGTCTCCTTAAAACATGCTAACATTTGTTAACGTAGCCACGTATTACAAAAGGTGTTTTACTGGGTTTATTTGTTGTTTCTGTCAGGTTGGTGTCGCCCTCCTTCTCTGACACAAGACCGTACACCGTCCTGTCAGCTGCACTGCAGACACTGCCACTTGTAGTTTTTACTTTTATTATTAACACCGCTGCTGTTTCCACCAAATAAAATGTCTCTCCTAGCCTCCACTTCACCCATTAATACTTTAATATTAGGTTCTGTGAAGTTTATCTTCTTGTTTTTTTGTTTAGTTGTGATATTTCCCGTCTTCCTAATGTGTATCAATATTCATGTTCTGCTTTGCATTGACCTTATATGGCCCGGTTTGGGCGTGTTCAGGGCGGGACATGAGCCAAATTCACGTACACACACTTCCAGGAAGAGTGTGATTTATAAAGGGGAAGTTGCTTATAACTGTACGTACGCATGGTTTTATAAATCGGAAATTTTTTTGGTGTACGCAAACTTTTTGTTTTGGTCGTACGTATACTTTTAGTAGGGTTTCTACGCAATGTTTTATAAATGAGACCCCAGAGCATTTTGAGGGGTGAGTTTCATTATCTGAACCAGGGGTTTCAAATTGGTAAACAAAACTACTGCTGTACCTGGTGGGTGGAGAAAGTGGGGAAGGGGCGTGACTCCCCCCATAGCACAACCCCCTCCAAGCTTGTGACGTAGAAAATCGCAACATTTTTGAACAGCACACATATTAGACTGGAGCCAGGACAAATTCAGAAACCCCCATCTCACTGAAAACAGCATAAATGCTTTTTTTTTTAAACTTTGTATGTGTGTATATGCACCACAGACACACAATAACACCCTAAATCCCATTATACAGGACCTTTAAAATAATACGAACAGTTAAAAAATCTCAGGCAAGAATTGTAGGTCCTGTTCCTTATTGTGTTCTATCGTTGTTTTTGGAAAGTCACTGAAAACTAATTATCGAAGTTTTCAGTCCGAGTCTGATCCTGATGAAAACTGTGGAAGAGCAGCAGCTCTACTTGGAGCTCCTCCTGGATGATGTAGCTCCTCCCCATATCTATAAAGCTGACCCCGCCCACCCTACAGAGGAAGCTAATTTTAGCTGCTTGTGTTCTCTCTCTCTTTCTCTCTCAACAAATAATTTATAACTACCTCACACACTGTTTTACAGTTAATTTTAGAATTGGCTCCCTGGCTGTCCTGGTAGTTTTGGTACGCCCAAAAATGTGTCCAATTATTGTAACTTGGCTGCATGTAAGAGTAAAAATAAAGCAAGTCATGCAGTACAACTATATATTTAATATTTCACACCTACTACATCACTAAAGTCAGTCGGTCTGGTAAATCTTTTGGCAAAATGAGTGGGATTATAAACTGTGTCCAGACATTACGCTCTCTTGGTTTAAGTCATGGAAGGGCCCAACTCTCACATCACAACTCCAAGCAAGACCCCTCTGATACCCGGGCTGGCGGCGTCCCACCATCCAAACCACTCCCCAGAAATCCCTCCCCAATAGCAAAGAGATCTTTTTTTTTTCTTTTCTGGGTTCAAACTAGTGACCCTCCAGTTACTAGACAATCTGCTCTGCCTTCTGCCCCTACATCAAAGAACCTTTCTGAAGAGAACCGTGAATCAATGATCAATAAGTGCCTTTAAAGCCTTGAGTTAGCACTGATGAAGTTACAGCTGTGTGTGTTCTGCAGGTCCAGTGTGTGCAGGAGTCGTAGGTCTAAAGATGCCTCGGTACTGTCTGTTCGGTGACACCGTCAACACCTCGTCTCGAATGGAGTCCAATGGAGAAGGTGATCACAGAAACGTCACACATTTTCACAAAGTCCTCAGCCAGCCAGCCAGACAATCAGCCAGCCAGCCAGACAATCAGCCAGACAGACAGCCAGCCAGCCAGCCAGACAATCAGACAGACAGCCAGCCAGCCAGCCAGCCAGCCAGCCAGACAATCAGACAGACAGCCAGCCAGCATGTCTGTCTAGAAGGACCAGAACTGGACAAATAAACCTGATTGTGATTCAGTGGAAATCCAGTTGAACTGATTTACATAAAGTTCAATCATTGAAAGCAACAAGAAAACAGAATGAAATGATGCAGGAGTTGATTTGAACTGTTTGTTTGTGCAGCGTTGAAGATCCACATATCTGCTGCGACTCATGACATCTTGATGGAGTTTAACTGCTTCCAGCTGGAGCTGAGAGGAAACATTGACATTAAAGGCAAAGGAAAGATGACAACATACTGGCTGCTGGGAGAGAGCATCAGCACAGATAGAGGACAATGAAAGGATAGAGGAAACGAGGAGGGAGGACTCAAAGAGACAGGAAGTTGTCAGACACTTCCCGTCTCTACAAAAACAGACTTGACTGTTTGGAGGAACGTTCTAATATATTCATGATGCTGAGGAACACTGGAGAGGAACTGCTGGAGTGAGACGGGAGAACCAGGAATAAGATCAGGTCAGAACAAAGATCTGCAAAGATAAAAACATGAGCAACACTCCACTAAACAATCGTCCTCATCTACCAGGTCTCAGTGGTCGTCTCCCAATCAGAGGGACACCACATGTCCAAGTGTCCTTGAGCAGGACACTGAACCCCGTGTTGCCCCCTGATTTTTGTATCAGGTTGTATGAATGTAAAACTTGTTGTGTTAAAGCACTTTGAGTCTGAATGACTAGAACAAATACAGAACCTTTACAACCAGGTAGAACCGAGTCCTGTACGCTGCTCCAGTAGTCTGGAACCAAACACTTCCTGTGGATCTCATCCAGAACATGGTGTGGTGAAAGATAGGACAGGTCCTACCCATTATTATTCTATATGTTATCTTTGTTGCCATGGAGACAATTAAACCTTTGACCCTAATCTTCTGCCTCCAGGTTACAAACTACAGTTCTGGACTAAGAGGACGACTTTTAACTTTAAAGTTAGAAGTCAGCAGGAGGTCCTGATGAGATCAGCTGAGATTAGAGTTTCCTAATGCGTCAGAAAAACTGCAGCAAACTAAAAGACGTTATCTGTCCACTTTAGAAGGTCAAAGGTCAAACGCTGAAAACATGATGCCGGTTTGTTAGACTCAATAATCAATATGAGGATCAGTTATCAATCAGAGGTCTAATAATAAGGAACATCTGATGGTTTTATTTATGGTTAGTTATTAGACAGTGAATGGGAGGTCTGGTAAATGTAAATGTCCTGTGTTTGTATAGTGTTTTCTAGTCATTCAGACTCAAAGCGCTTTCACACTACAAGGTTTTACATTCACCCATTCACACAACCTGATATGTAAACCGGGGAGAGAGGGGCGGGGCTAACACTCACACAACCCGATACGCAGATTGGGGGGCAACATGGGGTTCAGTATCACTTAGACATGTGGCGGTGGAGGCCGGGATCAATCCACCAACCTTCAAATTGGAGGACGACCGCTCTAACCACTGATCCACAGCCGCCTGGTCTGTCATGATCCGGTCCGGTCTGTCATGATCCGGTCCGGTCTGTCATGATCCGGTCTGGCCTCAAGACAATTTATAAAAACTAACTCCTTACACAGAATATGACCCTGAAATAAAAGGATCAGCTGTTTTACTGTCCAAATGACCCTGTTAAAGTGACTCAGCATTTATTTAAACTCATAAACAGACTTTAAACCACTCAAAGACGGTTCTGTTAAAAAATGTCTCATTTTAATCAGTAAGTTTAGAACTGAGAACAAAACATCCAAAAAGAAACAGTTAAGTGTTAAAATCTAAACTCCTGCTTGTTTCATTCAGTCTGAAGCTGAAATGAATCTGTTCTTCAGACATGAAGAAGCTTCATGATGAACATCAACATAAAAAACACTCAGTAGAAAACAGCTTGTGGTTCTGCAGCGTCTTCATGTGATGAGCTGTGAGGAAACAAAACAACAAACAAGAAAAGCAGTTCTGAATGTTTCTACACTCACAACGTTTGCGTGCAACATTTAAATTCAACTAATAGATTAACCTTAACAAAGTGCACTCACCACCGCTCCAGTAGGAGGCGACATGCGACTCTTTGTGTGGTATTACTTCTGGTTGGTGTCACACAAAGTACCACCAAGTGAAGCAAACGGAGTATAAAATACACATACGCAACACTCTACCTGCCCCTGGGAGGAAACTCCCAGTCACCTGCGTGGACGCTCTGTTTATAAGTTGCTGTCGGCATCGCAGAACACGCTCACTGTAAAACAGACGGTTTGCACTTTCTCTACAATATCAGACTCGCCACCGGTAAGAGATCATCTATCTTACTTGTATGACAGTGTTCCATAAACATTTCAATTCAAAACGAATGTTTATTATTAATCAACTAGAACCAGAACCCAGTCCAGGATGCATCAACACTGTAACAGGTGTCATCGTACATGTTTATTCCATTCAAGGTTTCACTTAAACTCAGTAAACTCAAAAATGTTGTTTTAACTCCTTCTGCAGTTCTGGACCTTCAGAACCACCTCCAGCTGAAACCTGAATGTTTCCATGTTACATCTTTATTTTAAATAAGTTCAAAAATCATGTGGATAGATTCAGATGACAACAAAGCGATGCCATGCTTGATTCCTGATCTTGTTTTGGAGCTCCACATGGTTCTGGATTTGGGCCATTTTTTTCTCTCCATGTGGCAATCAAGAAACAAGATGCATTTTGTGGTTCTCAGTTATATTTCTATTTTTATATTTAATTCATTTGTAATCAGTACTTGAGATTCTGTTGGTCTAAAAACCAGCTTGAACTCTTTTTTTTAAAAACTCTCAGCTGATGCAAAAAGGAGAAACATTGATGTGAATGTGATTGACACTCACAGATTTGACTGTCTGTTTGATGAAGTCCTTCCTGCTGGTCAGGTCGTGGTCTGGGTATGTGTCAAAGACCTGAAACACAGGACAGAAGGTCATGTGATGGCTCGGGCTCCTGCATGTGAGAAAACAGATGGAGGCTTCTTACCCTCTGGCAGATCTGTTTCATGGTCATTTCCTCCAGGTTGGCCTCCTGAAGGAGACTCTGCACCGTCTCCTTCAGCTGCTCGGAGCTCGGAGCTTTCTTTATCATCTTGATGAGCGGCTTGTCGTCGTCTGAACTGTCATCTACTGCAGAGAAAAATCAGAGCACAATTAAACTGCTGCATGTGTGTGCTGGTATTTGCACATGCTCTGTGGTGTTTTTGCACATTTGTTGGTATTTTTGCAAGTTTGCTGGTGTTTTTGCAGGTTAGCTGGTGTTTTTGCACATGTTCCCTAGTGTTTTTGCACGTTTGCGGGTGTTTTTGCACATGTTCCCTAGTGTTTTTGCACGTTTGCTGGTGTTTTTGCACATGTTCCCTAGTGTTTTTGCACGTTTGCGGGTGTTTTTGCACGTTTGCGGGTGTTTTTGCACATGTTCCCTAGTGTTTTTGCACGTTTGCTGGTGTTTTTGCACATGTTCCCTAGTGTTTTTGCACATGTTCCCTAGTGTTTTTGCACGTTTGCTGGTGTTTTTGCACATGTTCCCTAGTGTTTTTGCACGTTTGCTGGTGTTTTTGCACATGTTCCCTAGTGTTTTTGCACGTTTGCTGGTGTTTTTGCACGTTTGCGGGTGTTTTTGCACGTTTGCGGGTGTTTTTGCACATGTTCCCTAGTGTTTTTGCACGTTTGCTGGTGTTTTTGCACATGTTCCCTAGTGTTTTTGCACATGTTCCCTAGTGTTTTTGCACGTTTGCTGGTGTTTTTGCACATGTTCCCTAGTGTTTTTGCACGTTTGCTGGTGTTTTTGCACATGTTCCCTAGTGTTTTTGCACGTTTGCTGGTGTGTTTGCACAATACTGAAAAAAATGAATGAATGAAAAAAAAAAAAAAAAGTTGAATCCTTAACCTGTTGAGTAGCAGACTAAATAGACAAACATGATGATTCAGTCTGCCTTGCTGAGATGGTAAATAACGTGTACTTGTATGGCGCTTTTCTCAAGTCCTTCAACTACCAAAGAGCGTCACACTATAGTTTGTTGGCGCGGGGAGTTTGGGCGGAGCGGGGATTCGAGCCGGTGACCCTCTGGTTACCGGACAACTACTCTACCACCTGAGCCACGGCCGCCCCGTGATGAACGGCTGAAGATCATCATGTGATCACCTGCAGAGTTCAGATTTGAGTCAGCTCACCCGTGTTAGCTTTGTTTTTACTGCTGCTGCTGCTGTCGGCCTTTTTGGTTTTGGCAGCAGGTTTCTTCTTCTTTGGCTGTAAACAGAAAATGAAAGGTTCTTCATCAGACATAAACAAATAGAGCTGAAACATTCAGGGATCTGCAGTCCTTTCATACCTTCTCTTCAGGTTCACTGTCACCATCAGACTGATCTGAACTTTCCTTCTTCGATTTCTTTTTAGGAGGCCTCTTCTTCACTGATATTCGCTGCCTCTTCAGTGGCGTGTTCTTCCTCTTTCCTCTGCCAGACTTTGACTTGGAGGACTGAAAGAGTTTTAAATGTTGGTCTGTGTGAACTCTAAACTGATCTCGTTCTTTAAAATACACAATCAAAAATAGATTACAATTATTTTTTGTAATAACTCAGCTTTTCCTTCCACATATCAAAGTGTTGTCAGACCGCAACCCACGTTCATGAGGGTTATTGTCTGCACTGAGCATGTGCAAACAGCAGTAAACACTAGCTGCACTAATAAGACTTCTTGGCCAACCCATGTCACTCTTATCTCAATAGTTACAACTTAAATCTTACAAGTCAGCCAGAAACACCACTAGTTAATTTTTTTTCACACCCTTGTGTTCCACTGGACTAAACTGTGGTGTATAAGTTCATAATAATAAGAAAACTTCCTCTGAATCTAATACACAACAACCAGACAAGCTTTATCCAAATACACTAGATGTTAGACAACATACATGAACCACCTTCAGAATAAAAAGGGCAGTGGTGATTAGTACAGACGACCAACAGGCATTTGATCTGGTGAATTGCTGCTTTCTGTATTGAGTCATGTGGTTTACATGAAATAATAATATAAACATTACTGTTACATAACAAACAAATCAAAGTAAGGGGTTCTTATTAAACTGCTCACATTGTAAGTGAAACAAGTTGTGTATGTTCACCAGTGTTGTTTCTATTATAATAAGAATCATTTGTTCATTATAAAAGACAGAAAAGTGTTGATACACCTGCTGATGTCATACGATGAGAATGAACCCTCCAGAGGAGGATACAGCAGATCTTAAATGTACATGATCCATATAAATCAGACAGAAAAATAACAACTTTATGCAAATTAAGTAAAGAAGGTACTGAACTTCACTTTTACCAGAATGTTTATAGTGACACCAACAACTAGATGAACTCAAACACATCAACCAACCAAAACATAAAGAAACCTCAACAATCAGTTTCTGCTCCAGCTGTTTACTGGACTTTGATCTCACCTCATCCCTCTCATCATCATCATCATCATCCTCATCAGATGCCTCTGACTCCTCAGAGCACTCCTCCTCCTCCTCCTCCTTCTCTGACGGTTTCTCTTCACCATCTGATCCCTCAGCCTCTGCTGTAGCTGCTGCCTTCTCATCTTCCTCATCCTCATCGTCGCTGCTGGAGTCCATTACAATGGCTTTGGACTTACTTCCTGATTTGGACTTTTTGGGACTGGATGAAGAGCTCCTGGCTTTGGGTTTACTCTTCTTGGTTTTGGCCTTTGAGTCATCACCAGAAAGCTTCTTCTTGGATTTTCTCTTCTTTTTCACAGGAACACGCTGCAAAAGAACCGAGAATCAGCTGAATCATCAGATGAATTGATGAAGAACTTTGACATTAAATGGAACTTGTTTTGTTTCAATCCTGACAAACCAGAAGAAACATTTTGTGTCAACATCATATCTAACGAGGGACATGTGATGGCTCACCTTCCCGCTGTTCTTTGGAGCAGTGAGGAACATCAGAATCCGGTCGATCAGATCTGACTGGGTTCCTTTCTTCTCTAGATCCAAAATGGTGCAGACGACCTTCAGCTTGGTGTTGGTAAAGTTTGAATTCCTGAAAGTTTAGGGTTTATCTGAGGACTTTGATCATGTTTAAAGGTCTTCACTGAGATAACAAGCTAAAGTTTAAAGTGTCTCTGACTCTCGTCTCAGTAAAACATTTCTAATTTATTTAATGAAACATGCTGCAGGTTTGATCAGGCAGGTATGAAT
>SSNP01000213.1:245355-283194 GCA_006937955.1 Pachypanchax playfairii | reverse complement strand
GGTGTTTTTGCACATGTTCCCTAGTGTTTTTGCACGTTTGCTGGTGTGTTTGCACAATACTGAAAAAAATGAATGAATGAAAAAAAAAAAAAAAAGTTGAATCCTTAACCTGTTGAGTAGCAGACTAAATAGACAAACATGATGATTCAGTCTGCCTTGCTGAGATGGTAAATAACGTGTACTTGTATGGCGCTTTTCTCAAGTCCTTCAACTACCAAAGAGCGTCACACTATAGTTTGTTGGCGCGGGGAGTTTGGGCGGAGCGGGGATTCGAGCCGGTGACCCTCTGGTTACCGGACAACTACTCTACCACCTGAGCCACGGCCGCCCCGTGATGAACGGCTGAAGATCATCATGTGATCACCTGCAGAGTTCAGATTTGAGTCAGCTCACCCGTGTTAGCTTTGTTTTTACTGCTGCTGCTGCTGTCGGCCTTTTTGGTTTTGGCAGCAGGTTTCTTCTTCTTTGGCTGTAAACAGAAAATGAAAGGTTCTTCATCAGACATAAACAAATAGAGCTGAAACATTCAGGGATCTGCAGTCCTTTCATACCTTCTCTTCAGGTTCACTGTCACCATCAGACTGATCTGAACTTTCCTTCTTCGATTTCTTTTTAGGAGGCCTCTTCTTCACTGATATTCGCTGCCTCTTCAGTGGCGTGTTCTTCCTCTTTCCTCTGCCAGACTTTGACTTGGAGGACTGAAAGAGTTTTAAATGTTGGTCTGTGTGAACTCTAAACTGATCTCGTTCTTTAAAATACACAATCAAAAATAGATTACAATTATTTTTTGTAATAACTCAGCTTTTCCTTCCACATATCAAAGTGTTGTCAGACCGCAACCCACGTTCATGAGGGTTATTGTCTGCACTGAGCATGTGCAAACAGCAGTAAACACTAGCTGCACTAATAAGACTTCTTGGCCAACCCATGTCACTCTTATCTCAATAGTTACAACTTAAATCTTACAAGTCAGCCAGAAACACCACTAGTTAATTTTTTTTCACACCCTTGTGTTCCACTGGACTAAACTGTGGTGTATAAGTTCATAATAATAAGAAAACTTCCTCTGAATCTAATACACAACAACCAGACAAGCTTTATCCAAATACACTAGATGTTAGACAACATACATGAACCACCTTCAGAATAAAAAGGGCAGTGGTGATTAGTACAGACGACCAACAGGCATTTGATCTGGTGAATTGCTGCTTTCTGTATTGAGTCATGTGGTTTACATGAAATAATAATATAAACATTACTGTTACATAACAAACAAATCAAAGTAAGGGGTTCTTATTAAACTGCTCACATTGTAAGTGAAACAAGTTGTGTATGTTCACCAGTGTTGTTTCTATTATAATAAGAATCATTTGTTCATTATAAAAGACAGAAAAGTGTTGATACACCTGCTGATGTCATACGATGAGAATGAACCCTCCAGAGGAGGATACAGCAGATCTTAAATGTACATGATCCATATAAATCAGACAGAAAAATAACAACTTTATGCAAATTAAGTAAAGAAGGTACTGAACTTCACTTTTACCAGAATGTTTATAGTGACACCAACAACTAGATGAACTCAAACACATCAACCAACCAAAACATAAAGAAACCTCAACAATCAGTTTCTGCTCCAGCTGTTTACTGGACTTTGATCTCACCTCATCCCTCTCATCATCATCATCATCATCCTCATCAGATGCCTCTGACTCCTCAGAGCACTCCTCCTCCTCCTCCTCCTTCTCTGACGGTTTCTCTTCACCATCTGATCCCTCAGCCTCTGCTGTAGCTGCTGCCTTCTCATCTTCCTCATCCTCATCGTCGCTGCTGGAGTCCATTACAATGGCTTTGGACTTACTTCCTGATTTGGACTTTTTGGGACTGGATGAAGAGCTCCTGGCTTTGGGTTTACTCTTCTTGGTTTTGGCCTTTGAGTCATCACCAGAAAGCTTCTTCTTGGATTTTCTCTTCTTTTTCACAGGAACACGCTGCAAAAGAACCGAGAATCAGCTGAATCATCAGATGAATTGATGAAGAACTTTGACATTAAATGGAACTTGTTTTGTTTCAATCCTGACAAACCAGAAGAAACATTTTGTGTCAACATCATATCTAACGAGGGACATGTGATGGCTCACCTTCCCGCTGTTCTTTGGAGCAGTGAGGAACATCAGAATCCGGTCGATCAGATCTGACTGGGTTCCTTTCTTCTCTAGATCCAAAATGGTGCAGACGACCTTCAGCTTGGTGTTGGTAAAGTTTGAATTCCTGAAAGTTTAGGGTTTATCTGAGGACTTTGATCATGTTTAAAGGTCTTCACTGAGATAACAAGCTAAAGTTTAAAGTGTCTCTGACTCTCGTCTCAGTAAAACATTTCTAATTTATTTAATGAAACATGCTGCAGGTTTGATCAGGCAGGTATGAATGTTTCTATGATCTTCAATGTGAAACAGGAAGTGATGAAACAGGAAGCAGCTCTTTGTTTCCATCTTACATGGACATTAAAAGCATTAGTGAGTTGGTGTTTACATTGATAAAATATATCAGCTGGTTGTAGCAACACTGATTCATTAATATATTTCCCTAAATCAGACCCAGAATGATGACATCACTCACACAGAAATAAAAGACTTGATGATGTTCTGACTCAGTGGGTTGGAGTTTGATCCATGGAAAGATTCATCTGTTCAGCTCGAGTCATTTTCACTCAGCAGAGACACGAGTTAAACATTAAATATTATTTCTATCAACAACATCACCTGTAATCTGATACTGCTCAGAAACAAAGCAGCAATATGCAGAAAGAACCAGGTGGAAATCCTCTTTACTGAATGTCTCACTCTCAACACACAGAGTTCTACTGAAAAACATGTAAATGTCCAGGACACATTTCTGATGGATTTTAGTCTCTTTTCTTTTTCTTTCTCTTCTTCTGACTGTTTATCTGTTCCTTTACATCCACCATGACACTGAGACTGACTGTGTTTGATCAGCAGAACCTGAAGGAACATCAGAACTGGTTCTGTTCACATCGTCTCTTCTGCTGAGTCCATTTCTCCTTCAGAAAGAGACACTCAGAAACCACAGATTCTGGTTCTGGTTCTACATGTTCTGACAGAGTAAATCACTTTGTAACATCTCATGTTCTTGTTTCATCACTTATGATAAATGTGCTGTGATATTCTATAAATCTGCATGTTTGAGACTTTATTACAGTAAATCTGAACCTCCTGGTTTATGTGTGAAAATGTCGACAGGATCAAATGTGATATTGATATGAAGTAGTAAAATAACAAATATCAGCTTTTAGATACAGTTTAAACTAAATTGGAACTCACGACTGGAACAAAAACTATAAATAAATATCATATTGAGTGTGGGTATGGTGGGTGGTTTTTGGGTTGATGCGTGGGCTGGAGAGTCGTAGGTAACCGGGTACGTGTGTGTGAGAACACCAGATCAGTCTAGTTCCACTAACCTAACAGAGAGAGTGTGTGTGAGAACACCAGATCAGTCTAGTTCCACTAACCTAACAGAGAGAGTGTGTGTTAGAGAACACCAGATCAGTCTAGTTCCACTAACCTAACAGAGAGAGTGTGTGAGAACACCAGATCAGTCTAGTTCCACTAACCTAACAGAGAGTGTGTGTGAGAACACCAGATCAGTCTAGTTCCACTAACCTAACAGAGAGTGTGTGTGAGAACACCAGATCAGTCTAGTTCCACTAACCTAACAGAGAGAGTGTGTGTGTGTAAACGCCAGATCAGTCTAGTTCCACTAACCTAACAGAGAGTGTGTGAGAGAACACCAGATCAGTCTAGTTCCACTAACCTAACAGAGAGAGTGTGTGAGAACACCAGATCAGTCTAGTTCCACTAACCTAACAGAGAGAGTGTGTGAGAACACCAGATCTGTCTAGTTCCACTAACCTAACAGAGAGAGTGTGTGAGAACACCAGATCAGTCTAGTTCCACTAACCTAACAGAGAGTGTGTGTGAGAGAACACCAGATCAGTCTAGTTCCACTAACCTAACAGAGAGTGTGTGTGAGAGAACACCAGATCAGTCTAGTTCCACTAACCTAACAGAGAGAGTGTGTGTGTAAACACCAGATCAGTCTAGTTCCACTAACCTAACAGAGAGAGTGTGTGAGAGAACACCAGATCAGTCTAGTTCCACTAACCTAACAGAGAGAGTGTGTGAGAACACCAGATCAGTCTAGTTCCACTAACCTAACAGAGAGAGTGTGTGAGAGAACACCAGATCAGTCTAGTTCCACTAACCTAACAGAGAGAGTGTGTGAGAGAACACCAGATCAGTCTAGTTCCACTAACCTAACAGAGAGAGTGTGTGTGTGTAAACGCCAGATCAGTCTAGTTCCACTAACCTAACAGAGAGTGTGTGAGAGAACACCAGATCAGTCTAGTTCCACTAACCTAACAGAGAGTGTGTGAGAGAACACCAGATCAGTCTAGTTCCACTAACCTAACAGAGAGTGTGTGTGAGAGAACACCAGATCAGTCTAGTTCCACTAACCTAACAGAGAGAGTGTGTGTGAGAACACCAGATCAGTCTAGTTCCACTAACCTAACAGAGAGAGTGTGTGTAAGAACCCCAGATCAGTCTAGTTCCGCTAACCTAACAGAGAGTGTGTGAGAGAACACCAGATCAGTCTAGTTCCACTAACCTAACAGAGAGAGTGTGTGAGAGAACACCAGATCAGTCTAGTTCCACTAACCTAACAGTGAGTGTGTGTGTGAGAGAACACCAGATCAGTCTAGTTCCACTAACCTAACAGTGAGAGTGTGTGTGAGAACACCAGATCAGTCTAGTTCCACTAACCTAACAGAGAGAGTGTGTGAGAACACCAGATCAGTCTAGTTCCACTAACCTAACAGAGAGAGTGTGTGAGAACACCAGATCAGTCTAGTTCCACTAACCTAACAGAGAGTGTGTGTGAGAGAACACCAGATCAGTCTAGTTCCACTAACCTAACAGAGAGAGTGTGTGTGAGAACACCAGATCAGTCTAGTTCCACTAACCTAACAGAGAGAGTGTGTGAGAGAACACCAGATCAGTCTAGTTCCACTAACCTAACAGAGAGTGTGTGTGTGAGAGAACACCAGATCAGTCTAGTTCCACTAACCTAACAGTAGCTACGTTTACATGCGCCAAATTTCCCCAATCTGATTAAAATCTTGGTCGATCTGAATTCCCAAATCCCTGTTCACATGGACACTAACTGAAATGATCTGATCATGCCATGAGTACACATGCACCAAGCATTCAATCAGGTTAAATGAGTTGAGCATGCGCACAGCGAGTTGTCTTACAAACTCCGTCCTTTCTGCACGTCTTTCCCGCCCCATCGTGTGCTCGAGCTGACTCACGTTATCCCCAATATGGACCAATATGGATCTGCAGGTGATTACCTTTATGTTTGGGTTTTTACTGGTCGCATTAACCAAGCTAGAGGCTGAATACATATTACTACTGCTCCTCCACCACAGGAGAGGAGAGCAGGATGACAGGATGACTGCACCAGCAGACCACTTCTGTTTACCTCCCGCTATGTTTTCTACTTGGGTCTGCGAAAGCAGAAAGACGTCACGCTGAAGTTGTACGCATGCGCAGTGGGCTCTTTACACCCTTTCTTTCCGAATGGGTGTATACATGCACGTCTATCTGAATGAAGATCGGACAAAACCACCCCTCTCGATCGGAAGTAAATTTCTTTCGGATCAGGCTGCATCGGATCAAAACATTCGGGTTGACATGTTTACATGACGTCTTTTTTATCCGATTGGGCGTTTATTCTGATTAAATGTGCCCATGTAAACGTAGCTAGTGAGAGTGTGTGAGAACACCAGATCAGTCTAGTTCCACTAACCTAACAGAGAGAGTGTGTGTGAGAACACCAGCGGAGGTTTACAGTCGTGTAACTCTGTAACTGATATTTAGGTCAAACAACTTTAAAGGGTGTGAGTGGAAACCTACTTGAGAAGTTTTTCTCGTTTCTTGCTGTACTGCTCACTGTCTGCATCAAACGGAAAGCCGTTAAACATCCGAAGGTTCTTCTTGATCATGGCCATCTGGAAAAAATAAATAAAACAAAACAAAAAACATTAATTTCAGGTGTTTCTCAGTGTTTTCCTCAGAGTGAAATATTGTCATTTACAGCAGAGGTTAGATAATCTGGCTCTGCCAGATCTACGTGTAGCCCCACATGTCCACTCGGTGCTACACACACACATCTGGACCTGCTCCGTGTGAAAGTGTCTGAAAATGGGAGGAGCCATCAGGTATAATATTTAAAGCTGATTGGAGGACACACCAGCAAGTGTCTGTCTTTGATGATTTGTTTTTAGCAAATCACAGTAAATTAAGTTCTTGTAAATCCATTCGGTAGTAAAACACACACATCGTTACTACAAAGAAATACACAACCAAAAACAGGACTGTTTTGTTTTTGGAAAGATAAGTTCTTCATTTTGTTGTTGGTGGACTTTGAGGGTTTTTTAGAGAAACTTGAGCTTCATTAAAACTCACAAGCAGCAAAACAATACAGGTCACACATCACAACACATACATGACACCACAAACTGAATCCAGACCTCCACTCTTATTTTTACTAATACTAATCCAGTGAGAATTCCATTAATGTATAATTTCTTGTTCTACAAAATAAGCTGATTTTTGCCTAATGACTCTAGTGAAACATCCACACAAACTGCTTTATCTCAGTTTAACTTGTTTTTGGGGTATTGATCAGCTGTTTGTACCTTCCCTGGTCTGTCAAACAGGATGGTGTGCAGAAGTTTCAGGTCAGCTGGCTTCATCCTGGTGATCTGGTAGTTGGTGCGAGGAATGTCTCCTAGTTTATCTCCACTGCCTGAAAATGTCAAAAAAAAAAACAGAAACAAACAAGCCGTAGGTTTTTAAGACACAGATCTCTAAATATCAGGTAAGATTACTGTCAAAAAGATGTATTTTTCATCAATAATTTGTGTATAAGTAACAATTTGTAAACTCTTGTTTCTACTAAATCCTATATAAACATGTAGAGAATCTGTTCTCTTCCATTAATAATCCTGTAACATGTAAAAGTTTTCAGTCCGTATTCTCAAAAGAACAGATCTGGACTCACAGCCTGACATCGCTTGTTGTTTTACATTTGGACTTTGGGAATTCTTGAAGTTGTAACTTTTTAACTTGTAGCTCACAAAGAGCAGATACTCAACATGTTCATACAGTGAAACCTCTCTATAGAGGACGCTAACGGGACCAGACGTTTGGTCCGTTATGGTGGAGTGTCCTCCCCAGAGGGGTCGGGTGTCCAGGTGTCCTGTCATCTAGTCCATAAACCATTAACATGGACATTTCCTCAGTACATCAGCTTATTTAATAAACTAGCACATGGTCAAATCCCCTTCTGAATATGTCTCAACTCTGAATAAAATTCTATGGATACGTGTCAGTTTTCTGTTTTTGTTCCTGTTTCTTATGAAAATACTCATGACCAACGTTTACATTGTTTAAACAGGGAGAAACTGGAATCATGCTGAAACTGTTGACAGTCTTATGATCATTTCTGCTGAAGGACCATTTGTCTTAATGGACCTGAATGTCACATCAAAATGAGGGAAATGCTAATATTTGTCCCCGAGTCCACCAGGTAGCGCAGCAGGTCATTGGGACATGCAATGACTTGTGAGCAGGTGCTAATGGTGGGTGGCAGCAGCTCAGGGTCCTCCTGGTCTGTGTCCTCCACATCTGATGTTCAGCTGACTTCTGTGCTACGCAACCGGTCAAGCTGCTCCCAGCCAGCATCCAGCTCCTCCACTGCAGGAGTGTCAACGTCTGTGATCACTGTCCATTAGCGAGGTAAACTTTCACTCATTTTATTTTTTTGGTGGATAAAAAGTATCCGTTGTCCTGAACAGTGGGGTGTCTGCTCCCGAGGGGTGTCTGGAGGGTGGGGTTTCATTGCACTTGACTTGGTAGAAACAAGAGTTTAAGAATTGCTCATTATGCCCAAATTGTTGAGAAATAAAACATATTTTTGAAGGTAACATTATTCCATATCTAAAGTTTATTTATTGCTTACCGTCTCCAATCTTGAGCTTCTCCTTTGGTTTTGGAGCCTGGAAGTCAAGTCTCTCCACCGTCTTCTTTGCTCGCTTTCCTTCAATGATTTCACCCACAGCTGCAGAAGGAAAGATAAAATGAGAAACTATCTATCAGTCTGATGGATCAATGATTACCTGAGTAAGAACAGGGAGTTTTAAAAGAGCTTATTCACAGCTGATGGTTGTTTAAAAACACTAAGGGTCAAACCTCTGTCAGAGCTTGCTGATGGATTCAACTCATTGCTGAATTCTCCTCACCTGAAATCTTGGAACTGCTTTTGTTTGAACCCATCTCGTCTTCCTGGTCCACCTCTTGATGATCCTCCACCTCCTCCTCAGACACAGCAGAGCTGTCCATCGCTTCCTCCGCCATGTCGCTCATGTCTGCAGCGCTGCTCTCTGTTTCAGATTCACGCAATCCTGACAGGGGAAAGCGTTGTGTTGATGATCACTTCAGGTTCTGAAACCTTACCACTGATGAATAAACTTTCATCTGTTGTCCTGCAATAATCGTTTATTACTGATAACCGCAAAATCCTTCTAACACAAGAGTCAAACTCAGGTGTGTCTAATTACCTGCCCCTCTGTTTCTAAAACAACCTGAAAATGTTCTCCTCTTTTTACAGGTCACATGACATCAAACAGTGAAGGAACATCTGTTCACAGTTCAAACATATTTAGAAACAAACACGAGGACTGAAATTTTAGTCTCGACCCGTTAATTAGTTCGATAGCATTTCGTTGATGAGTGGAGCTTGAGATAAATCATGAGTTCAAGTTCAGGCTGAAAAATCAATCTCGACTTTAGTCCTTCAGCAGAACTTGACCTGATCCCGTCTCTGGATCCAACTGCCGGTTTCTAAGTGGTAACACTGATGCCGAAGTGTGGCCAAGCCTCTACTGACTCGTTAAATTTAATAATTAATACATAACTTTGACTTAATAACTTTGAGCCGTGCTTTTGCTTATAACAGCAGAAACTTGAACAGGATCCGATTAGTTGGTAACACGTGACTAAACCCTGTTTTAAAGGATCAAATAATAAACCTTAACTGGCTGGTTAGTTAACTGGCGTCAACCAGATGTTGAGTTTAACATAAAAACTAAATCGTCATTTTATTCAGCGGGAAACAGCGTTCACTTAGCCACCGCTGCTAACATTACTGCTAGCTCCAAAAAGAGCTTAGAGCGTTTCTGAAACACGAAGAGTCGCAACAAGCTCCGCTTAAACCAGACCACGTCCCGCCGCCCAGACGAGTTTCTAAACACGCTGAAACTGTACCTGCTACTGAAGATCCGAACGAAAAGAACCGAGCCTCAGCTGGCACAGCAGTGGGTTGGAATTCAACGGCGCCACCTGCGCTGATTGGACAAGATTTGATTACTATCAACGTCATGCCGCTACCAATGGTGACGCAACATCCGGGTATTTATGTTTACTTTGAAAATCAGAATTCAAATTTGGTAATGACGTCAGATCTGTGTTGACCCTTGACTAGATGCAAGTTGTAAAACTAGTTATTGTGCTCTAACTACAAGGCTAGTTACAACTAACCACCAGAGTACTATCACTAACAACCAGAGTACTATCACTAACTACCAGAGTACTATCACTAACAACCAGAGTACTATCACTAACTACCAGAGTACTATCACTAACAACCAGAGTACTATCACTAACTACCAGAGTACTATCACTAACAACCAGAGTACTATCACTAACTACCAGAGTACTATCACTAACAACCAGAGTACTATCAATAACTACCAGAGTACTATCACTAACAACCAGAGTACTATCAATAACTACCAGAGTACTATCACTAACTAGACAGTGTACTGTCACTAACAACCAGAGTACTATCGCTAACTACCAGAGTACTATCACTAACAACCAGAGTACTATCACTAACAACCAGAGTACTATCACTAACTACCAGAGTACTATCACAAACTACCAGTGTACTGTCACTAACTACCAGAGTACTGTCGCTAGCTACCAGAGTACTATCACTAACTACACAGTGTACTAACACTAACTACCAGAGTACTATCACTTACTACCAGAGTACTGTCACTAACTACCAGAGTACTATCACTAACTACACAGTGTACTATCACTAACTACCAGAGTACTATCACTAACTACCAGAGTACTATCACAAACTACACAGTGTACTGTCACTAACTACACAGTGTACTGTCACTAACTACACAGTGTACTATCACTAACTACACAGTGTACTGTCACTAACTACCAGAGTACTATCACTAACTACCAGAGTACTATCACTAACTACACAGTGTACTATCACTAACTACAGTGTACTGTCACTAACTACCAGAGTACTATCACTAACTACCAGAGTACTATCACTAACTACACAGTGTACTGTCACTAACTACCGGAGTACTGTCACTAACTACCGGAGTACTGTCACTAACTACCAGAGTACTATCACTAACTACCAGAGTACTGTCACTAACAACCAGAGTACTATCACTGACTATTAGAGTACAATCACTAACTACCAGAGTACTATCACTAACTACACAGTGTACTATCACTAACTATCGGAGTACTGTCACTAACTACCGGAGTACTGTCACTAACTACCAGAGTACTGTCACTAACAACCAGAGTACTATCACTAACTACCAGAGTACTATCACTAACTACACAGTGTACTATCACTAACTACACAGTGTACTGTCACTAACTACCAGAGTACTATCACTAACTACACAGTGTACTATCACTAACTACAGTGTACTGTCACTAACTACACAGTGTACTGTCACTAACTACCGGAGTACTGTCACTAACAACCAGAGTACTATCACTGACTATTAGAGTACAATCACTAACTACCAGAGTACTATCACTAACTACACAGTGTACTATCACTAACTATCGGAGTACTGTCACTAACTACCGGAGTACTGTCACTAACTACCAGAGTACTGTCACTAACAACCAGAGTACTATCACTAACTACCAGAGTACTATCACTAACTACACAGTGTACTATCACTAACTACACAGTGTACTGTCACTAACTACCAGAGTACTATCACTAACTACACAGTGTACTATCACTAACTACAGTGTACTGTCACTAACTACACAGTGTACTGTCACTAACTACCGGAGTACTGTCACTAACAACCAGAGTACTATCACTGACTATTAGAGTACAATCACTAACTACCAGAGTACTATCACTAACTACACAGTGTACTATCACTAACTATCGGAGTACTGTCACTAACTACCGGAGTACTGTCACTAACTACCGGAGTACTGTCACTAACTACCAGAGTACTATCACTAACTACCAGAGTACTATCACTAACTACACAGTGTACTATCACTAACAACCAGAGTACTATCACTAACAACCAGAGTACTATCACTAACTACCAGAGTACTATCACTAACAACCAGAGTACTATCACTAACTACACAGCTACTGAGCCATACTAAGGGCCCTTCTAAGGGCCCTTCTAAGGGCCTCCAGTTAGGTACTTTGGGTTATCTAATCTAAACTTCATAACAAACGTGTTTTAAAGTATTTTTTAAAGTATATAGTCATTTTTTAACTTATATAAATGTGAACGTGATCAAACAGGAAAAGCTAAAGGATAAATGATATTTGACAGGCTGCCAACTGGTGAGTTGAGTATTTTTAGAACATGGGCTACTAATGTGGTCCCTGGGGGCACCACGTTGGCGGCCCCTGCTGTAGTGTTTGTGATGTGTGTGTGAATGCCGTAGCCTTGTGATAGACTGCAGACCTGTACAGGTCTACACCCCACATCTGGTCCAATGACTGCTGGAGATGATTCTACTGAAATGGAGACCCTGGTGTTTTATTAGAGAAATATAAGCTCTGCTTCAAAATGTTATTGAACAATACAAACATAACAACATAGAAAAAACATGCAAACAGAATTAATATAAAAAATAACAAAGTACAAAATGCTTCAGTGAAATAAAAGAGCAGGCTGACACAGAAGTCACTGCCTTCGTCACTCTTCTCAAGTGTCAATCTTACCTCAAACGGACACATGGGGGCGCTGTGAGAGCAGGTCTTAGAAAGTGGAAAAGTTTTCAAACTTCTAGGAATAAAAAAGTACCTTGTTGCCTAGCGACAGCAGAGGGAAGCACAGCAGAATCAAAAGACCCAGATTAACACCTGGAGTTGACACAGCTGATTTCCATACGAGATGTTCTGGTCACATGACCGTAGGTAAATAACTGTGAAACTGTCTTGTGTCTTTCATGGTTTTCCTGGTTCATGTGAAGATGCATGTATGATATATTGCCACAGAGAAGCTGTTGGTGCTGGTGGTGAAGCTCGAGACTCTGCAGGATTGGGTTAGGATTATTTTATATCTGCTGTCTTTACAGTATATTTTAAGCTCTTTTAAAGACATTTCTTATCACTGCTAAATGGCGTGTACTTGTATAGCACTTTACTCAGGTCCTACAACCCCCAAAGTGCGTCTGTCATTCACCCATTCACACTCACACGTTTGGTGATGATGAACTACACACATGTTGTAGCCACAGCTATCCTGGGACACACACCAGACACTACCGGACCCTCCGACCACCACCAAACAAGCAAGGTGGGTTAAATGTCTTGCCCAAGGACACAACTCCAAGCAGAGTGGGGATTCAAAGCGGCGACCTTCCGGTTACCAGATGACCCACTCTACCGCCTGAGCCACAGCCACAGCTGTTGGTTTGTTCTTGTTTTTAAGTTGAGTTTGATTGTATCTTGACCTGAGATGGAGGTGATCATTCATGCTTTTATTTCCTCATGTCCTGATTGTTGTAATTCTTTATTCACATGTTTAAGTAAAAAGTCTCTGGAACATTTTCAGGTTGTCCAGAACGCTGCTGCAAGACCTTTAACTAAATCATCACACGTCACTCCGTTAGTCTACCAGCTGCACTGACTACCCATTCATTACACAGTTCATTATAAACTTCTGGTTTTAACTTGTAGAACTCTTAATGATCAAGCACCAGCTTATATATTTTTTTCCCAACTTTATTTATGATTTTAAGGCACATAATTAGAATACAATATTACAACATCTTAATATACAGTACCATTACCGAACAAAGACACAAGCAAAACCCCCATTACACACACAAAATATGAAAAAATAATATAAGTAGCAAAATTATACGTAACAAAAAATAAATAAAATAAAATAAAAATAATAATAAAGTAGAACAAACACACACAAAAGAAAAAAAAAATTATAAGAGGTGTCAGGAGAATTATCTTTTGTCATCCTTTAATCCGTCACCTAACCTAGGCTTCTAGTTGTATCATTTAACTTGGAACAAAGGGGAAAAGAGCTTGTTCCAGAAAAAGAAATAACGGGTTTCACGTTTTGGAGAATTTATCTACTGAGTTTTTAACTATAAAACAAATTTTCTCCAGTTTTAAAAAATATAAAAGATCACAAAGCCAGTGAACATAAGAGGGAGGCGAAAGGCATTTCCATTTAAGTAAAATAACTCTACGGGCAATAAGAGACATAAAAGCCAATGTTGATTTCTGAGGAGATGTCAAATGTACATGTAAAGGAGGAATACCAAAAGGAGCCGAAAAAGGATTTGGATGGAGTATTTTGCCAACAACCATTGACATTATTTCAAATACTTTTAACCAGTAATTTGAAAGTTGCAGGCAGAGCCAAAAAGCATGAATTAAATTAGATGATGGATACTGGCATCTGTCACAAGCTGCTGATACATTAGGATAAATCTTAGACAAACGGGCCTTAGTATAATATATTCTATGTAACAGTTTACATTGAATAAGACTATGTCTCGCACGAATGGACGATTTATGAACCAAAAGTAGTATCTGTGACCAGTTATCCTCTGATATACCCCAAATCGCTTTCCCAAAGGGGTTTAATTGTATCTGTAGATTGTGGACGAGTGAGAGTGATCTGATTGTACACAAAAGAGATTGCACCTTTCAATGTTGGTATAGGCTTAAAAAAAATCAAGAGATGAATCACCTGGGCAATTAGGAAAGGTTGGATATGTTTTTTGAACGAAGCTACGTATTTGGAGATAACTGAAAAAATGACTACGAGGCAAACCAAACTTTTCAATGAGTTGTTGAAAGGAGGCAAAAACATTATCGATGAACATGTCCCTAAACCAGTGTTTCCCAACCCTGGTCCTCAAGGCACACTGTCCTGCATGTTTTAGATGTTTCCCTGCTTCAACACGGCTGAGTTAAATGAGCAAATTACAAGACAAGTTGTTTGGTAATTTGCTCATTTAACTCAGCTGTGTTGGAGCAAGGAAACATCTAAAACATGCAGGACAGTGTGCCTTGAGGACCAGGGTTGGGAAACACTGCCCTAAACGATGTAATACCCATTCTTGCCCATAAATTAAATGGTGTATCTATAAGAGAAGGTGGGAAAACATTATTTGAGGCAAGTGGGGCTTGTAACGAATAAGACTGTAACGAATAAGACTGTAAACCAATGTCGTCTAAACTGAATCCATATTCTTAATGATGATTTTACCATACAATTACCCGTATACAAATTAACTGGAAAGTGAATAGGAGAATAAAGCAAAGCAGGAAGTGAAGTTGGTTTAACGGAGTTAGCCTCCATAGTAAGCCACGAAGCGGCCTTTGAGGGATCAAATTGAAGCCAGTATCTAAATATTCTATTACAGGACCAATAATAGTATCTAAAATTTGGTAAAGACATACCTCCAAGTTTTTTTAGATCTGTGTAAGTATTGTATACACAGGCGAGGAACTTTTCTATCCCAAATAAACTCACAAACAATGGTGTCAAGTTTTTTGAAAAAGGATTGGGTGATAAAAATTGGTATACATTGAAATAAGTATAAAAAACTTAGGGGAGAATATTCATTTTAATACAATTTATACGAGCAGCCAATGAAAGTCCTAAAATCGATCAACGGTCCAAATCTTCTTTGATATGCAACAGTAAAGGGGAAAAATTTGCACTAAAAAGATTCTGAAACTTAGAGGTTATTTGAATTCCCAAATAAGTAAAACTGTTCTGAGCAACTGTAAATGGCAAAGTATGGATTGGAAAACCTCGAACTGAAGAATTAAGGCACCAGCTTAAATAAGGGACGTTTTTCAGCCCTACATCCTCAGCAGGTCCCTGAGGTCATGTGATCAGGGTCTGCTGGTTATAAAAAAGAAAAACAGATTAAAAACCTAAGGTGACCAGTGTTTGCAACAGTGGCTCCTCCCCTCACTTGTGTGAATCCAAACAGCTCCAACTAAAAACAGCAACAATGTTGCAACTTTGGTCCCCAATAGAACCGAGTCCACCAGACTATCAGGTGTGAATACAGCCCGAGTCCACCGGACTATCAGGTCCCTTTAACCTTTTGGCTATTTAATAATAGGATTATTTTATTGTAACTCTCTCTAATCAGATCGGATCCTGCCTGTAGATGACAGGAGTTAAAAGCTAATATTTAGAAAACCTTAAAGAGTCCCTTCCATTAAAAACAGTTGTTCTGAGGTTTCTGTTGAATATTTTAGCTCCACAGGTGTTCTTACCTTCATAGTGGGTGTGAAAACAGGTCAACAACTTCTCTTTCAGTTTTAATCTCTCAAACTACGCAGGTGGTGATAAAACCCGAGTTCTCCCGAGTTCTAACGGCCTGTATCTGTTTCATCACAACTCCTTTGTTCATTAGTATTCATCAGCTCCCGCAGTTGAAACCACACCTAGCATGCTGCTGGCTAAAAGCTGTTAGCATAATGCCTAGCATGCTGCTGGCTAAAAGCTGTAGCATAATGCCTAGCATGCTGCTGGCTAAAAGCTGTTAGCATAACACCTAGCATGCTGCTGGCTAAAAGCTGTTAGCATAACGCCTAGCATGCTGCTGGCTAAAAGCTGTTAGCATAATGCCTAGCATGCTGCTGGCTAAAAGCTGTTAGCATAAGATGTAGCAAACAGGAAGAGAGAACGTCTGATAAAAAAAAAAAAAAAAAAAAAAAAAAAAAAAAAAAAAAAAAAAAAAATTGATGTACAGTGTACTGATACACTTGATGTATCAGCGTCGGAATTAAACTGGACTCCAAACTGTCCGCCTCCTTATATTTTTTTCCTTCTCTTTGAATTCTTGCTTGTATGTTCTCTCAATGTAAGTCGCTTTGGATAAAAGCGTCTGCTAAATGACAGTAGTAGTAGTAGTAGTAGTAGTCTGATATTGCCATGCACAGCGGGGCAGGAAACAGTATACCTTGCTCTCATAGGCTAGTTTGTTAACCAATCTGAGTCCAGCAAATTTGAATAATGAATATGAACAAGCTGCTGACGAAGCAGCCTGACGGAAGGAGCCAGAACCACCCGAATTTTAACGCAGACAGATTGAAAGGTGTTTCCTGATGTTTTTTAGATATAAAATGTTGCATATTACTGGTTAATATTTAAGAAATAACCACAAAGTCCTGAAATGGGTATGAAATGGCCTCTTTAAGAAAAGTGTTCACAAATAGCTTAACGTTGACTTTCTTTGGTTAATTCAAGTCAACTGTAAGTTGCGACAAGGGGTAATACAGTTTTTTTATGTCACTCCTAAAGATTTTTGCAAAAAAAAAGGGTTCAAACACATGCACAGTCTAAATTCTATAAGCCTGACGGAACCAGACAAATTTTAATGCAGACAGATTGAAAGGTCTGTTAATCAGTGTTTCCTAACGTTTTTTTAGATATTAAATGTTTCATATTACTGGTTAATACTTAAGAAATAACCACAAAATCATGAAATATGTATGAAATGGCCTCTTTAAAAAAAAGGAAGTAAGAAAATACAAGCTGTCTATGTTTGTCCTGTTGTTTTCTGCTTTAATACAATTGGGTCATCTTTAACAGTTTTCGCATTCCTCCTCCTCCTCCTCCTCCTCCTCCTCCTCCTACTCCTCACAGTGTCACTGTTCACCCTCCATACCTTCCTCCTCCACTTCAAACCACAGCGCCAACCTTAGAGCTCTGCAGCTTCGGGATCTAAAGCAGATAAAGCCACTCAGACGTCTGTAAGATTCATGTTGCTCTGGTGCTTCATCAACATTTAACAGTGTGAAATCTCACTGCAGGAGCATCTACCAGGACGAGGAGCTTCCATGTCTTCATTCAAAGCAGGTCAGACTCAGAATGATGTTTATTAGTCCACATGTTGTTCTGTAAAAGGTTTGTATGATTCATATGAGTGTTGGCTCAGATTTTACTCATCAGAAATCATTTTAAAGATCATTTTTTTGTTACTGGATGAAAGCGAAATAATCAGACGAACCTTTCAGTGATTAAAGAAACAGGTTTAAAACCAGTTTCATCGATCTGAATCAAAGAACCTGAAGAAAACTTGTTTTCTGTCTCATTCTGTATGAAAAATATTCATTCATTTATTAATTCATTCGTTCGCTTGCTCACTCTTCCTTCCTTCCTTCATTTCTTTCTTTCTTTCTTTCTTTCTTTCTTTCTTTCTTTCTTTCTTTCTTTCTTTCTTTCTTTCTTTCTTTCTTTCTTTCTTTCTTTCTTTCTTTCTTTCTTTCTTCCTTCCTTCCTTCCTTCCTTCCTTCCTTCCTTCCTTCCTTCCTTCACTACAGTTTTTTTCAGTCAATTTGCTACAGTTTTCACAACCTTGATGTCATTTTTCACAACTCTAGAACCAGAACTTAAATCAGTCTTCCCTTGTAACAGAAGGTTATCCAGTGTTCTAAACATTGCATTGTGCATCCACATCTTCTAAGACATCTTGCACTCGCACAAATAAACAAAACTCTAGATCAGCTAAACACAAGCAACCCAAAGTTTTATTAGGTCATTGTTCGTACAATCATTAAATATTATAGAACAAAATAGATAATGCAGATTTCATTATTCAAACATTGAAAGTCTTTATTGTCATATGAACAGTGACAGTAGAAACATGTTTTCCTGCACAATGAAATTCTTATTTTACAAAAAGTGGAAACAAAAAATTGAAATAACATTTTGAAACAGTAGAACTTTGATGTGAATTTGTATCAAATTAAACAGGTTTTATTTGTATTCAAGCAATTGAGAAAAGACTTTTGAAAAATATGAATATTGATCATTGGTTGTGAGTTTCGTATCAGGGTTGTGAAAATTGTTGCAAAGTGATTGAAAAAAACAGTTTCTGCCTGAAAAACCAGCAGAACCAGAACCAGAACCAGCTGATTGTGTTGAATCTTCATTTCAATATGGTCCTCTTTCCTGAGCAGCACCAACTGATCCGTTTGTTCATTTATTCATTTAATAAGAACCTCTCATGTTGGGTCAGAACCTCTCATGTTGGGTCAGAACCTCTCATGTTGGGTCAGAACCTCTCATGTTGGGTCAGAACCTCTCATGTTGGGTCAGAACCTCATGTTGGGTCAGAACCTCTCATGTTGGGTCAGAACCTCTCATGTTGGGACAGAACCTCATGTTGGGTCAGAACCTCTCATGTTGGGGGTCAGAACCTCTCATGTTGGGTCAGAACCTCATGTTGGGTCAGAACCTCTCATGGTGGGTTAGAACCTCTCATGGTGGGTCAGAACCTCTCATGTTGGGTCAGAACCTCTCATTTTGGGTCAGAACCTCTCATGGTGGGTTAGAACCTCTCATGGTGGGTCAGAACCTCATGTTGGGTTAGAACCTCATGTTGGGTTAGAACCTCATGTTGGGTTAGAACCTCATGTTGGGTTAGAACCTCATGTTGGGTTAGAACCTCATGTTGGGTCAGAACCTCATGTTGGGTTAGAACCTCATGTTGGGTTAGAACCTCTCATGTTGGGTCAGAACCTCTCATGTTGGGTCAGAACCTCTCATGGTGGGTTAGAACCTCTCATGGTGGGTTAGAACCTCTCATGGTGGGTCAGAACCTCATGTTGGGTCAGAACCTCATGTTGGGTTAGAACCTCTCATGTTGGGTCAGAACCTCTCATGTTGGGTCAGAACCTCTCATGTTGGGTCAGAACCTCTCATGGTGGGTTAGAACCTCTCATGGTGGGTCAGAACCTCATGTTGGGTCAGAACCTCATGTTGGGTTAGAACCTCTCATGTTGGGTCAGAACCTCTCATGTTGGGTCAGAACCTCTCATGTTGGGTTAGAACCTCTCATGTTTGGTCAGAACCTCTCATGTTGGGTCAGAACCTCTCATGTTGGGTTAGAACCTCTCATGTTGGGTCAGAACCTCATGTTTGGTCAGAACCTCATGTTGGGTTAGAACCTCATGTTGGGTCAGAACCTCTCATGTTGGGTCAGAACCTCATGGTGGGTCAGAACCTCTCATGTTGGGTCAGAACCTCATGGTGGGTCAGAACCTCTCATGTTGGGTCAGAACCTCTCATGTTGGGTCAGAACCTCATGGTGGGTCAGAACCTCTCATGTTGGGTCAGAACCTCTCATGTTGGGTCAGAACCTCTCATGTTGGGATGTTGGTCAGAACCTCATGTTGGGTCAGAACCTCATGTTGGGTCAGAACCTCTCATGTTGGGTCAGAACCTCTCATGTTGGGTCAGAACCTCATGTTGGGTCAGAACCTCATGGTGGGTCAGAACCTCTCATGTTGGGTCAGAACCTCATGTTGGGTCAGAACTGGGGGGTCAGAACCTCTCATGTTGGGTCAGAACCTCTCATGTTGGGTCAGAACCTCTCATGTTGGGTCAGAACCTCTCATGTTGGGTCAGAACCTCATGTTGGGTCAGAACCTCTCATGTTGGGTCAGAACCTCATGGTGGGTCAGAACCTCTCATGTTGGGTCAGAACCTCATGTTGGGTCAGACCTCTCATGTTGGTGTTGGGTCAGAACCTCATGTTGGGTTAGAACCTCATGTTGGGTTAGAACCTCTCATGTTGGGTCAGAACCTCTCATGTTGGGTCAGAACCTCTATGTTGGGTCAGAACCTCTCATGTTGGGTCAGAACCTCATGTTGGGTCAGAACCTCATGTTGGGTCAGAACCTCTCATGTTGGGTCAGAACCTCTCATGTTGGGTCAGAACCTCATGTTGGGTCAGAACCTCTCATGTTGGGTCAGAACCTCTCATGTTGGGTCAGAACCTCATGTTGGGTCAGAACCTCTCATGTTGGGTCAGAACCTCATGTTGGGTCAGAACCTCTCATGTTGGGTCAGAACCTCTCATGTTGGGTCAGAACCTCATGTTGGGCTCATGTGGGTCAGAACCTCTCATGTTGGGTCAGAACCTCATGTTGGGTCAGAACCTCTCATGTTGGGTCAGAACCTCTCATGTTGGGTCAGAACCTCATGTTGGGTCAGAACCTCTCATGTTGGGTCAGAACCTCTGTTTGGTCAGAACCTCTCATGTTGGGAGAACCTCTCATGTGGGTCATGTTGGGTCAGAACCTCATGTTGGGTCAGAACCTCTCATGTTGGGAGAACCTCAGTTGGGTCAGAACTCTCATGTTGGGTCAGAACCTCATGGTGGGTCAGAACCTCTCATGTTGGGTCAGAACCTCATGTTGGGTCAGAACCTCTCATGTTGGGTCAGAACCTCTCATGTTGGGTCAGAACCTCTCATGTTGGGTCAGAACCTCTCATGTTGGGTCAGAACCTCTCATGTTGGGTCAGAACCTCATGTTGGGTCAGAACCTCTCATGTTGGGTCAGAACCTCTCATGTTGGGTCAGAACCTCATGTTGGGTCAGAACCTCTCATGTTGGGTCAGAACCTCTCATGTTGGGTCAGAACCTCATGTTGGGTCAGAACCTCATGGTGGGTCAGAACCTCTCATGTTGGGTCAGAACCTCTCATGTTGGGTCAGAACCTCTCATGTTGGGTCAGAACCTCTCATGTTGGGTCAGAACCAGGCTGTTCTTCAGCCTCTCTCTCTCTCTAAGGACCGTTGTGTGATTTATAGACTCAGATTCGGTCTCCCGGTTCATCAGTCTGAAGCTTGTAGAACATTAGTCAGGAACATCAGCTGATATTTAAAGCTGCAGAAGTAGGACAGGAGTGGACCGGCGGCTGATCCCTCCCAGCTTTCTTGTCCTCTCTGTTTTTGTGTCCTTCTCTTTGATTCGTTCTCACTTTGACGTGTCAGTGGAGGTTTTATGAGAGAAACGGGAGGAAAGCTCATGTTCAAGGAAATGTACCAATGTGAAAAAATAAACACTAACAGGAAGTTTGATCCCAGACATTTAGAATCAGAATCAAGGTTTATTGCCAAGCGTCATTTGCACAATAAAAGGAATTTGACTTGGAGGAGATGAACAGACACTCTCTCTCTGCACATTGAGGAAATGAAGCTTGAAGAAACACAGATGTGACACTGGCTTCAAACTGAAACAAACAAAATGGGTTCAGACGTTTTGGATTCAAGTCATCTTGTTTCCACCTCCTTATCTTCTTTTTGGGAGGTCATTAGCTGATTAGTTCTTCATTAAAAGGTTGAAACAGGCCGCATAGTTTCTACATCACATAAAGCCAATAGAACATCAGATGCAACAACTCATGTAAAGAACTTTAGCAAACTACAAGCTGTAAATAATCCTAATGTTTTCTCTTTGCAGCTCCTCCCTCCTCCACCATGATGCCAGGGTCTGAGGTCTATTGTGAAAGTGCCTCTCTTGTGTCTCTGGACTCCAGCGTTTTCTTTAGTGAGACACCAGCATCCTGCCTCAGAGACATGCTCGATGTGTTTGTCATCAATGTGGGGGGGAGTCGATACGTCTTTTCACAGGAGTTGATGGCGTCCCACCCAGAGACCCGGTTAGGGAAACTGGCCTGCTGCAACCAAGATTCAGTTTTAGAGCTCTGCGATGATGCTGACTTCCTGAAAAACGAGTTCTTCTTTGACAGAAACTCACAAACCTTCCAGTAGGTAGTGCATTTTAAAAATAGTACTTTGACCAATAAGAAATATCAGATACTGCATACAAGCAGAGTGTTGTTTTGGGTTTTAGTCATTCCCTCCTTTGTATCTTGTTCAGCTCTCCTCCAGTGTTATAGTTTCATGTCCTGCTTTTATTTTCTCAGTTCTTGTATTTCCGGTGTTGCTTTTATTTTGGTAACGTGTGCACTTCCTGTTCCTTCCCGTGTTTCTGTAACTTGATTGTCTTTTGTTTCTCTCCATCCTAGTATTTTTCCATCCAGGTACTTTGAGTTTGGTTTGATTGGTTTCAGTTGATATTTAAGTAGCATGTTGGTTTCAGTTCTTTGTCGGTTCATTTTTGGTTTCTGGTCGTGAACATACTCCCATGGTATGGATTATTCTACGCTCCCTCCAGTTTCTCGGTCTACCCATCCACCCATGTAAGTGTTATTTTGGCTGCCTTGTCAGCTATTTTGTTTTTTTATTAAACATTTTGCATCACTCTCCTTGGTGAGTTCTGCTCTTGCTGCATGTGGGTCCAAACCTTAAAATATTCAAAACCTAACACAGAGATTTCTTCTAAGCTGGTCTGAGTAGATTTCACACAAACCTTGAAGTAACTGATGTAATTGTTAAATGCTGTAGATAGAAAAATCTGTGTATCATCAGCAAATCCCAGAGCGTTGGAGAAACAACAGGAGACTTAAGAAATAATCATTACCATCATAGTAGGTTCAATAAAAGCAACTGGACTTTCTTCTTAATTCTGGACACTTTCCACTTTTTGTCCAAGGAGCTTCATCAGCTGGTGAATCTTCAAGGGTTCCTTTGAGCTGAATGACTGAGAACCTTCACCAGCAAGTTGATCCTTGTAGGACTTTAATAATAAATACTGACCATTAATCCAAACCTTTGAAGAATAAAATGACCAAAGTGATCAAAGGGAACAAAGAAACTGTATAAAGCTTTCATCTAAAATGCTTTTTAGCTTTTGTGTACACTCCAGATGTGAAACATGTAATGTACGGGTTATGGCTGAGTTTGTAAGTGCACAGAGAGCGAGAGAGGCAAAGTAACACTTTCAAATAAAGTTTGAGATATAACGATAATGATAATGGATCTGGGGCCGTATTCACAAAGAATCTTAGGCTTAAAAGTAGCTCCTAAGTCTGGGAGTCCTTTAAATAAGTCAAGAGGACTCCTAACTCTCTAAGACCTATTCACAAAGACTCCCAACTAGCTGCAGCCAGACGCAACGTGTTGGACACTCTGGATGATTCTGAACTGACCAAACGATACCGACTAAATCATGAAGGTATTGAACTTTTTGTAGATTTGATGCGGGATGCAATCACATCTCACACTAAACGTAACAACCCGATCAGTCCAGAAATTAAATGTTTAGCGACACCAAGAAGAAGAAAACATGCACGTCTTCCAATTTATGCAACATACTGTATGTAGGGATACCTATATGAAGGACATTGCCTACCTGTTGCAGCAGCATCCTTTTTATAAGCGGTGATCTGGAGCCGACACTGGGACTGTAGAGAATACCATCTCTTCTCACAGTCTTCTGCTGTTCAAGACACCACTGGATAAGATCCATTTATGTTTCTCCTAATTTCCACCCATGCCTCCCTTTAACACAAGGAGCGACACTAGGAGTAACACCTGGAGTAACACCAGGAGTAACACCAAGAGTAACACCTGGACTAACACCAGGAGCAACACCTGGAGCAACACCAGGAGTAACACCAAGAGTAACACCTGGAGTAACACCAGGGGCAACACCTGGAGCAACACCAGGAGTAACACCAGGATTGACACCTGGATTAACACCACGAGTAACACCATGAGTAACTCCTGAAATAACACCTAGAGTAACACCAGGAGTAACACCAAGAGTAACACCTGGAGTAACACCAGGAGTAACACCAAGACTAACACCAGGAGCAACACCAGGAGTAACACCAGGATTGACACCTGGATTAACACCACGAGTAACACCATGAGTAACTCCTGAAATAACACCTAGAGTAACACCCGGAGTAACACCAGGAGTAACACCAGGAGTAACACCTGGAGTAACACCAGGAGTAACACCAAGACTAACACCAGGAGCAACACCAGGAGTAACACCAGGATTGACACCTGGATTAACACCACGAGTAACACCATGAGTAACTCCTGAAATAACACCTAGAGTAACACCCGGAGTAACACCAGGAGTAACACCAGGAGTAACACCTGGAGTAACACCAGGAGTAACACCAAGACTAACACCAGGAGCAACACCAGGAGTAACACCAGGATTGACACCTGGATTAACACCACGAGTAACACCATGAGTAACTCCTGAAATAACACCCGGAGTAACACCAGGAGTAACACCAGGAGTAACACCTGGATTAACACCAGGAGTGACACCTAGACTAACACCAGGAGCAACACCAGGAGTAACACCAGGATTGACACCTGGATTAACACCACGAGTAACACCATGAGTAACTCCTGGAATAACACCCGGAGTAACACCAGGAGTAACACCAGGAGTAACACCTGGATTAACACCAGGAGTGACACCTGGAGTAACACCAGGAGTGACACCTGGATTAACACCAGGAGTGACACCTGGATTAACACCACGAGTAACACCATGAGTAACTCCTGGGAATAACACCTAGAGTAACACCTGGAGTAACACCAGGAGTAACACCAGGAGTAACACCTGGATTAACACCAGGAGTGACACCTGGAGTAACACCAGGAGTGACACCTGGATTAACACCAGGAGTGACACCTGGATTAACACCACGAGTAACACCATGAGTAACTCCTGGGAATAACACCTAGAGTAACACCTGGAGTAACACCTGGAGCAACACCTGGATTAACACCACGAGTAACACCACGGGTATCTGATGAAGCAGGATTTGTGGTCAGTTGAAGTTCTTTTCTTGCCCAGTTACTAACAGTATGAGGAGGTAATGCAGCGGGTCTTTCATTACTGATGGTAAGAAGGTAATCCTGGAGGAGGTCGTTGAGTCTGGAGATCCTCAGTTTTATTATTTACTGGTTTATAACAGGAAAATGAATCTTCAGTGTTTTCATTGTAATGAACCCTGAGAAGAAGAACATATGGCTGCTGTTAACTTCAACAGCTGAAGGTTTTATGGATTTGTTTCTGTGTTTTGTTTACAGGTATGTGATGAACTTCTACAAGACGGGTCACCTTCATGTCATGGAGGAGTTGTGTGAAATGTCTTTCTTACAAGAGATTGAGTACTGGGGCATTGATGAGCTCCATATTAACTCCTGCTGCCGCGAGCGTTATTACCGCCGCAAAGAGCAGAAAGACTCGCTTCATGTCTGCCAAGAGTTCAAAGCTGATGATGGTGAAGAAAACTTTGTGGGTGCCACCTGCCCTGGTCTTCGCCGGGGTCTGTGGGACCTTCTTGAGAAACCTGAATCATCATGGGCCGCTCGAACCTTTGGGTCACTCTCAGTCTTCTTTGTTGTGCTATCAGTCATTAACATGGTGCTCATCTCACTGGACCTGGGGGAAGACGTGATCTGGCTAGGTGTTGGTGCACCGCTGCTGTTCGATGGTCTGGAGTACATGTGTGTCATGTGGTTTACAGGTGAACTGGCCCTGCGGTTTTTGTGTGTGAGAGATAAGTGCCGGTTCAGTCGGAGCATACCCAATGTGATTGACCTGCTGGCAATTCTGCCATTCTATGTAACTCTGGCAGTGGAGAGTCTACATGGTGGATCCACTGAGCTGGAAAACATGGGCCGAGTGGTGCAGGTTCTCCGCCTCTTGAGGTCCCTGCGTATGTTAAAGCTCGGCCGACATTCCACAGGTAAGCATCACCTTTACAAACATCCATACAGCTTTAGTTATGGACAGATAATAAACTGATGACTGCTGTGGAAAGTATGTCTCGCTCTGAGCCTCTGTGTTTGTCTGTAACTCTTTCCTGTTCTCTTGGACCCCAGCGGGTCCAGGCAGATCTCATCCTGGTTCTGCTGGAGGATTATACAAGTATTTCATTTTAAAAAGTCAAGAACTAATTATGTCTGAAAACATTGAAATGGTCCATAAACTGTCAAAAAGTAAAAGTTCAGTGTAGATTTCTTTAGTTTAAAGATAAAATATGTTCCAGGTAAACACTTTAAAAATGTTGTTCCAGGACAGAATCATTGTTTACAATAACTATTCCACGTCCAGAATTCCTGGTTCCATGAATCACATGTCAACCTGCAGGTTACCAAGTCTTCAACACAAGCAGCTGGAATTCCACAACGACCTGTACACCACCAGGACCTATACATCTCCAGGACCTGTACACTTCCAGGACCTGTACACTTCCAGGACCTGTACACTTCCAGGACCTGTACACCTCCAGGACCTGTACATCTCCTGGACCTGTACACTTCCAGGACCTGTACACTTCCAGGACCTGTACACTTCCAGGACCTGTACACCTCCAGGACCTGTACACTCAGGACCTGTACCAGGACCTGTACACTCCAGACCTGTACACTTCCAGGACCTGTACGCCTCCAGGACCTGTACACTCCAGGACCTGTACCTTCCGGACCTGTACTTCCTGTACACTTCCAGGACCTGTACACTTCCAGGACCTGTACGCCTCCAGGACCTGTACACCTCCAGGACCTGTACACTTCCAGGACCTGTACACCTCCAGGACCTGTACACCTCCAGGCAGGACCTGTACACTTCCAGGACCTGTACACCTCCAGGACCTGTACACTTCCAGGACCTGTACACTTCCAGGACCTGTACACTTCCAGGACCTGTACACCTCCAGGACCTGTACACTTCCAGGACCTGTACACCTCCAGGACCTGTACATCTCCTGGGACCTGTACACTTCCAGGACCTGTACACCTCCAGGACCTGTACACCTCCAGGACCTGTACACTTCCAGGACCTGTACACTTCCAGGACCTGTACACCTCCAGGACCTGTACACCTCCAGGACCTGTACACTTCCAGGACCTGTACACTCCAGGACCACACCTCCAGGACCTGTACACTTCCAGGACCTGTACACCTCCAGGACGTGTACACTTCCAGGACCTGTACACCTCCAGGACCTGTACACTTCCAGGACCTGTACGCCTCCAGGACCTGTACACTTCCAGGACCTGTACACTTCCAGGACCTGTACGCCTCCAGGACCTGTACACCTCCAGGACCTGTACACCTCCAGGCAGGACCTGTACACCTCCAGGCAGGACCTGTACACTTCCAGGACCTGTACACCTCCAGGACCTGTACACTTCCAGGACCTGTACACTTCCAGGACCTGTACACCTCCAGGACATGTACACCTCCAGGACCTTTACACTTCCAGGACCTGTACACTTCCAGGACCTGTACACCTCCAGGACCTGTACATCTCCTGGGACCTGTACACTTCCAGGACCTGTACACTTCCAGGACCTGTACACCTCCAGGACCTGTACACCTCCAGGACCTGTACACTCCAGGACCTGTACACTTCCAGGACCTGTACACCTCCAGGACCTGTACACCTCCAGGACCTGTACACCTCCAGGCAGGACCTGTACACCTCCAGGCAGGACCTGTACACTTCCAGGACCTGTACGCCTCCAGGACCTGTACACTTCCAGGACCTGTACACTTCCAGGACCTGTACGCCTCCAGGACCTGTACACCTCAACACCTCCAGGACCTGTACACTTCCAGGACCTGTACACTTCCAGGACCTGTACACTTCCAGGACCTGTACACCTCCAGGACCTGTACATCTCCTGGGACCTGTACACTTCCAGGACCTGTACACTTCCAGGACCTGTACACCTCCAGGACCTGTACACCTCCAGGCACCACTTCCAGGACCTGTACACCTCCAGGACCTGTACACTTCCAGGACCTGTACATCTCCTGGGACCTGTACACCCTCCAGGACCTGTACACTTCCAGGACCTGTACACTTCCAGGACCTGTACACCTCCAGGACCTGTACACTTCCAGGACCTGTACGCCTCCAGGACCTGTACACTTCCAGGACCTGTACACCTCCAGGACATGTACACCTCCAGGACCTTTACACTTCCAGGACCTGTACACTTCCAGGACCTGTACATCTCCTGGGACCTGTACACTTCCAGGACCTGTACACCTCCAGGACCTGTACACCTCCAGGACCTGTACACTTCCAGGACCTGTACACTTCCAGGACCTGTACGCCTCCAGGACCTGTCCAGGACCTGTACCTTCCAGGACCTGTACACTTCCAGGACCTGTACGCCTCCAGGACCTGTACACCTCCAGGACCTGTACACTTCCAGGACCTGTACACCTCCAGGACCTGTACACTTCCAGGACCTGTACATCTCCTGGGACCTGTACACTTCCAGGACCTGTACACCTCCAGGACCTGTACACCTCCAGGACCTGTACACCTCCAGGACCTGTACACCTCCAGGCAGGACCTGTACACCTCCAGGCAGGACCTGTACACTTCCAGGACCTGTACACCTCCAGGACCTGTACACTTCCAGGACCTGTACACCTCCAGGACCTGTACATCTCCTGGGACCTGTACACTTCCAGGACCTGTACACTTCCAGGACCTGTACACCTCCAGGACCTGTACACTTCCAGGACCTGTACACTTCCAGGACCTGTACACTTCCAGGACCTGTACACTTCCAGGACCTGTACACCTCCAGGACCTGTACACCTCCAGGACCTGTACACCTCCAGGCCGGACCTGTACACCTCCAGGCAGGACCTGTACACCTCCAGGACCTGTACACCTCCAGGACCTGTACACTTCCAGGACCTGTACACCTCCAGGACCTGTACACTTCCAGGACCTGTACACTTCCAGGACCTGTACACCTCCAGGACCTGTACATCTCCTGGGACCTGTACACTTCCAGGACCTGTACACTTCCAGGACCTGTACACCTCCAGGACCTGTACACCTCCAGGACCTGTACACTTCCAGGACCTGTACACTTCCAGGACCTGTACATCTCCTGGGACCTGTACACTTCCAGGACCTGTACACTTCCAGGACCTGTACACTTCCAGGACCTGTACACCTCCAGGACCTGTACACTTCCAGGACCTGTACACTTCCAGGACCTGTACGCCTCCAGGACCTGTACACCTCCAGGACCTGTACACTTCCAGGACCTGTACACTTCCAGGACCTGTACCCTCCAGGACCTGTACCTCTCCTGGGACCTGTACACTTCCAGGACCTGTACACTTCCAGGACCTGTACACCTCCAGGACATGTACACCTCCAGGACCTTTACACTTCCAGGACCTGTACACTTCCAGGACCTGTACACCTCCAGGACCTGTACATCTCCTGGGACCTGTACACTTCCAGGACCTGTACCCCTCCAGGACCTGTACACCTCCAGGCAGGACCTGTACACCTCCAGGCAGGACCTGTACACTTCCAGGACCTGTACACCTCCAGGACCTGTACATCTCCTGGGACCTGTACACTTCCAGGACCTGTACACTTCCAGGACCTGTACCCTTCCAGGACCTGTACACCTCCAGGACATGTACACCTCCAGGACCTGTACACTTCCAGGACCTGTACACTTCCAGGACCTGTACACCTCCAGGACCTGTACATCTCCTGGGACCTGTACACTTCCAGGACCTGTACGCCTCCAGGACCTGTACACTTCCAGGACCTGTACACTTCCAGGACCTGTACACCTCCAGGACCTGTACACCTCCAGGACCTGTACACTTCCAGGACCTGTACACTTCCAGGACCTGTACATCTCCTGGGACCTGTACACTTCCAGGACCTGTACACCTCCAGGACCTGTACACCTCCAGGACCTGTACACCTCCAGGCAGGACCTGTACACCTCCAGGACCTGTACACCTCCAGGACCTGTACACTTCCAGGACCTGTACACTTCCAGGACCTGTACACCTCCAGGACCTGTACACCTCCAGGACCTGTACACTTCCAGGCAGGACCTGTACACCTCCAGGCAGGACCTGTACACTTCCAGGACCTGTACACCTCCAGGACATGTACACCTCCAGGACCTTTACACTTCCAGGACCTGTACACTTCCAGGACCTGTACACCTCCAGGACCTGTAAACCTCCAGGACCTGTACACTTCCAGGACTTGTACATCTCCTGGGACCTGTACACTTCCAGGACCTGTACACTTCCAGGACCTGTACACCTCCAGGACCTGTACACCTCCAGGACCTTTACACTTCCAGGACCTGTACACCTCTGGGACCTGTACACTTCCAGGACCTGTACACTTCCAGGACCTGTACACCTCCAGGACCTGTACATCTCCTGGGACCTGTACACTTCCAGGACCTGTACACTTCCAGGACCTGTACACCTCCAGGACCTGTAGACTTCCAGGACCTGTACACTTCCAGGACCTGTACACCTCCAGGACCTGTACATCTCCTGGGACCTGTACACTTCCAGGACCTGTACACTTCCAGGACCTGTACACCTCCAGGACATGTACACCTCCAGGACCTTTACACTTCCAGGACCTGTACACTTCCAGGACCTGTACACCTCCAGGACCTGTCCATCTCCTGGGACCTGTACACTTCCAGGACCTGTACACCTCCAGGACATGTACACCTCCAGGACCTTTACACTTCCAGGACCTGTACACTTCCAGGACCTGTACACCTCCAGGACCTGTACATCTCCTGGGACCTGTACACTTCCAGGACCTGTACACCTCCAGGACCTGTACACCTCCAGGACCTGTACACTTCCAGGACCTGTACACTTCCAGGACCTGTACACCTCCAGGACCTGTACACCTCCAGGACCTGTACACTTCCAGGACCTGTACACTTCCAGGACCTGTACGCCTCCAGGACCTGTACACCTCCAGGACCTGTACACCTCCTGGGACCTGTACACTTCCAGGACCTGTACACTTCCAGGACCTGTACACCTCCAGGACATGTACACCTCCAGGACCTTTACACTTCCAGGACCTGTACACTTCCAGGACCTGTACATCTCCTGGGACCTGTACACTTCCAGGACCTGTACACCTCCAGGACCTGTACACCTCCAGGACCTGTACACCTCCAGGCAGGACCTGTACACCTCCAGGCAGGACCTGTACACTTCCAGGACCTGTACACCTCCAGGACCTGTACACTTCCAGGACCTGTACACCTCCAGGACCTGTACACTTCCAGGACCTGTACGCCTCCAGGACCTGTACACTTCCAGGACCTGTACACTTCCAGGACCTGTACGCCTCCAGGACCTGTACACCTCCAGGACCTGTACACTTCCAGGACCTGTACACCTCCAGGACCTGTACACTTCCAGGACCTGTACACTTCCAGGACCTGTACACCTCCAGGACTCTGAAGCGCGCAGATTGTAGCTGGTTCTCATCCTGGATATAAAATCTTTCAGATTCTCCCCTCTGGAAGAAGACTTCGGTCCACCAGGACCAGTTCTTCCTGCCACAGGATTTTGGATTATTACACAAACACTGGATGTGTAAATATTGATGATTCTTGTGTTTATAGTTAATTTTACTTGATTTATCGTCTGCGTTCCTTCACTCAAGACAAATTCCTGGTATTATATAAATAATAATTGGTAATAAAACTGGTTGTGATTCATCATTAAACACTGATGAATTCAGATGAAAAGGTAACCTCACGCTGTAAGATGGATTCTCACAAGATTTTGAGTTGTCCGTCTTGTCCCGCTCCATTGAAAACCGTCTATTTCGGTCCAAAAATGTTCAGACCAATCATGTGTTAGCATTGTACTTTGGGGCGGGTGTTCAGGTATGATTGACAGGTAAAGTAAAACAAACATGGCTGCTGGTGGATGTACACGATTTAGACGATTTCTTCATTGAAAAATGATCAAAGGTAAAAACTTTGTGTATTTCTTGATAGTAAAGTTTTGATTTTCTTAGTAACAATGTGTGTTTTACTACCGAATGGAGTAGCAAGAACTTGATTTACTGTGATTGGCTAAAAACAAATCATCAAAGACAGATACTTGCTGGCTCCTCCAATCAGATTAAAATATAATACCTGATGTCTCTCCCTTTTATAGATGGTTTCAAATGGAGCAATTCCAGATCTGTGTGTCCCCGAATCGAGAAGAGGCGGGGCTACACATAGATCTGGCAGAACCAGGTTAATAAAAAGGTAAAACAAGCATTTAAATTGGGACTTCTTCTTTCTCTATTGCTGAAAAATTACCTTCAGATGGTCATTTTAAAAATAAATAAAATAAAAACCAAACTAATAGATAACAATTTTTATGGAAAAAGAAATGCAGGACAATAATTTACTGTTTTTCACATGAGAAAATGCTGCTCCTGTTTTATTTGGAGAGAAATGGAAGTGAAAAGCTTCTGAGAATAAAACAAACTGTTTTTATGTGATAATGAAACAGGAGGATCTCCGACTCGCTGATAACTGAATCTTTTATTTTTCTGTCTGGGGATTTCAAACTTCCGATGCGTGAACATCCAGGGACACGAAAAGCAGAGAAATTAAAGGCTGCAGTATGTCTGTCAACACGTAAAGATACGAATAAAATACTGATTCAACATTTCTACAGCAGGAAAAAAGAGAGTTGAATGTCTTGGGAAGTCCTGCAAGAATTTTAGATGAAGATGAGAAAGAGCTTTGATCTGAGTGAATGTACAAAGGAGGATAATCTCATAAATAATAAAAGAAAGGGTTGAGAGAGAGAGAGAGAGAGAAAAACTGGAGCAGGATCTAAAAATAATGAGAGAAAAACAGAATCCAGCTGGAGACGAAGCAGCAACACGAGACTCAGCCTGAGGTTTTATAGAATGAAAACACAGTTCCAGTTTAAAGATTATCCAGATCAAACCGGTACCATGCTGGACCTCCTGAACCTCCTGAACCTCCACGCTTCATACACCCAAATCTAAGAAACATGTTACAGACAGAAATACAGCCATGCCACCTGCATCTACAGGTCTAGAATCAACAGTCCATCTGCATCTACAGGTCTAGAATCAACAGTCCACCTGCATCTACAGGTCTAGAATCAACAGTCCACCTGCATCTACAGGTCTAGAATCAACAGTCCACCTGCATCTACAGGTCCAGAATCAACAGTCCACCTGCATCTACAGGTCCAGAATCAACAGTCCATCTGCATCTACAGGTCTAGAATCAACAGTCCACCTGCATCTACAGGTCTAGAATCAACAGTCCACCTGCATCTACAGGTCTAGAATCAACAGTCCACCTGCATCTACAGGTCTAGAATCAACAGTCCACCTGCATCTACAGGTCTAGAATCAACAGTCCACCTGCATCTACAGGTCTAGAATCAACAGTCCACCTGCATCTACAGGTCTAGAATCAACAGTCCATCTGCATCTACAGGTCTAGAATCAACAGTCCACCTGCATCTACAGGTCTAGAATCAACAGTCCACCTGCATCTACAGGTCTAGAATCAACAGTCCACCTGCATCTACAGGTCTAGAATCAACAGTCCACCTGCATCTACAGGTCTAGAATCAACAGTCCACCTGCATCTACAGGTCCAGAATCAACACCCCACCTGCATCTACAGGTCCAGACTCTGAGCCAGGTTCTGGTTCTGGTTCTGCTAGAGGTTTCTTCCTGTTAAAAGGGAGTTGTTCCTTTCCACTGTCGCCAATCGTGCTGCTCAGGATGGAGGATTGTGCTGAACTAATAATTCAACCCAATCAGCTGGTTCCTTAGATAGAAAATGTTTTATTATTAATTGGTGCCTTGAAACGACTTTGTCGTTAACTGGAGCTAAAAAAACAAACAAACAAACAAACATTACAGAGATTGTTATTAATCTTTGTTGGAGTTTCTCTTGTTAATTCAGACATCTGTGTCTTGTGTATCTGCTGCTGAGAATAATCTGTCTGTTGCATCAGCTGTAGATCAGTTGCTCTTTCAGTGCTTAATGTCTCTCTTGTTTTTCTGGTCTGTCCAGGCTTGAAATCTCTAGGAATGACCATCGCTCAGTGTTATGAGGAAGTTGGGCTTCTACTCCTCTTCCTCAGCGTGGGCATCTCCATCTTTGCTACCATGGTCTTTGCTCTGGAGCACGACCTTCCCACCACCACATTCACCAGTGTTCCTGCTGCATGGTGGTGGGCAACAACCTCCATGACCACAGTGGGCTACGGTGACATTCGGCCTGATACGACGGTGGGGAAGGTTCTTGCTTTCCTCTGCATCCTGTCTGGCATCCTGATCCTTGCGTTGCCCATCGCCATCATCAATGATCGCTTCTCTGCTTGCTACTTCACCATGAAGATGAAAGAGGCAGCTTTGCGACACAGTGAGATGCTGAAGAGGCTGGCCCGTGGCTCTGTGGGGGAGTTGGGGGTGGGAGGGACAGCAGGAGGTGTGAACCTGAGGGATGTGTACGCCCGGAGCATCCTGGAGATGCTGCGGCTGCAGGGTCGAGAACGAGCGAGCACTCGGAGCAGCGGTGGGGATGAACTGTGGTGGTAGAACTCAGAAGGGTTTTAATGAGCTTCCTGCAACAAGGCAGACACACCTGCTGCTGGGGGTCCCACCTGTCTAACCTATGACCTCACTACATAAATAGATTTACTGAAGAAAATAAAAATAATAAGGGGTCATGGGGAACTAGGGGCCACAGATGACTGAGGTCTTATTTACTGGGGATCAAAGATCCTGTTTGTGTTACAGTTGACTTAAACTATTCCATGTTTTTGTTATTATTTATCAAATAAAGCTGTTAGTTTAACTTGTTAACAAGCTGCAGGTCATGTGACCACTCAAACAAACATTCATAACAATCAGGGTGATTTGATCATAAAACAAAACAAAGTGTTCAGTGTCATTATCATTTTAATGTATTTTCATTATAATCTGACGTTTATCATTATCTGTTGATTTTTATACAGATTTTGAAATAAAACCCCAATAATGTACTGAGATGTCTCCAGTGTGACGTGTCACATCTCCCCGTGCACGTGTCAGCCTGTGCGCACGTTCTCCCTCCTCCATGGCTCAGGTGGTAGAGTGGGTCATCTGGCAACCAGAAGGTCACCAGCCTGTCCGGTGCCAGGTCCGGTGCCTGTCTGGTGGAGGTTGGAGGGTCCAGTGCCTGTTTGGTGGTGGTCGAAGCGTCCGGTGCCTGTTTGGGGGTGGTCGGAGGGTCCGCTGGCTGTTTGGTGGTGGTCGGAGAGTCCGCTGGCTGTTTGGTGGTGGTCGGAGGGTCCGCTGGCTGTTTGGTGGTGGTCGGAGGGTCCGGTGCCTGTTTGGTGGTGGTCGGAGGGTCCGGTGCCTGTTTGGTGGTGGTCGGAGGGTCCGGTGGCTGTTTGGTGGTGGTCGGAGGGTCCGGTGCCTGTTTGGTGGTGGTCGGAGGGTGGGGTGCCTGTTTGGTGGTGGTCGGAGGGTCGGGTGGCCGTTTGGTGGTGGTCGGGGGGTCCGGTGCCTGTTTGGGGGTGGTCGGAGGGTCCGGTGCCTGTTTGGGGGTGGTCGGAGGGTCCGGTGGCTGTTTGGTGGTGGTCGGAGGGTCCGGTGGCTGTTTGGTGGTGGTCGGAGGGTCCGGTGGCTGTTTGGTGGTGGTCGGAGGGTCCGGTGCCTGTTTGGGGGTGGTCGGAGGGTCCGTTGGCTGTTGGGTGGTGGTCGGAGGGTCCGGTGGCTGTGTGGGGGAGGTCGGAGGGTCCGGTGGCTGTTTGGTGGTGGTCGAAGGGTCCGGTGCCTGTTTGGGGGTGGTCGGAGGGTCCGGTGTCTGTTTGGGGGTGGTCGGAGGGTCCGGTGGCTGTTTGGTGGTGGTCGGAGGGTCCGGTGGCTGTTTGGGGGGGGTCGGAGGGTCCGGTGGGTGTTTGGTGGGGGTCGGAGGGTGCGGTGGGTGGTTGGTGGTGGTCGGAGGGTGCGGTGGGTGTTTGGGGGTGGTCGGAGGGTCCGGTGCCTGTTTGGGGGTGGTCGGAGGGTCCGGTGGCTGTTTGGTGGTGGTCGGAGGGTCCGGTGCCTGTTTGGGGGTGGTCGGAGGGTCCGGTGGCTGTTTGGTGGTGGTCGGAGGGTCCGGTGGCTGTTTGGTGGTGGTCGGAGGGTCGGGTGGCTGTTTGGTGGTGGTCGGAGGGTCCGGTGGCTGTTTGGTGGTGGTCGGAGGGTCCGGTGCCTGTTTGGGGGTGGTCGGAGGGTCCGGTGCCTGTTTGGTGGTGGTCGGAGGGTCCGGTGGCTGTTTGGTGGTGGTCGGAGGGTCCGGTGGCTGTTTGGTGGTGGTCGGAGGGTCCGCTGGCTGTTTGGTGGTGGTCGGAGGGTCCGGTGCCTGTTTGGTGGAGGTCGGAGGGTCCGGTGGCTGTTTGGTGGTGGTCGGAGGGTCCGGTGGCTGTTTGGTGGAGGTCGGAGGGTCTGGTGGCTGTTTGGTGGTGGTCGGAGGGTCCGGTGGCTGTTTGGTGGTGGTCGGAGGGTCCGGTGGCTGTTTGGTGGTGGTCGGAGGGTCCGGTGCCTGTTTGGTGGTGGTCGGAGGGTCCGGTGCCTGTTTGGTGGAGGTCGGAGGGTCCGGTGGCTGTTTGGTGGTGGTCGGAGGGTCCGGTGCCTGTTTGGGGGTGGTCGGAGGGTCCGGTGGCTGTTTGGTGGTGGTCGGAGGGTCCGGTGCCTGTTTGGTGGTGGTCGGAGGGTCCGGTGCCTGTTTGGTGGTGGTCGGAGGGTCCGGTGCCTGTTTGGGGGTGGTCGGAGGGGCCGGTGGCTGTTTGGGGGTGGTCGGAGGGTCCGGTGCCTGTTTGGTGGAGGTCGGAGGGTCCGCTGGCTGTTTGGTGGTGGTCGGAGGGTCCGGTGGCTGTTTGGTGGTGGTCGGAGGGTCCGGTGCCTGTTTGGGGGTGGTCGGAGGGTCCGGTGGCTGTTTGGGGGTGGTCGGAGGGTCCGGTGGCTGTTTGGGGGTGGTCGGAGGGTCCGGTGGCTGTTTGGTGGTGGTCGGAGGGTCCGGTGGCTGTTTGGTGGTGGTCGGAGGGTCCGGTGCCTGTTTGGTGGTGGTCGGAGGGTCCGGTGCCTGTTTGGTGGCGGTCGGAGGGTCCGCTGGCTGTTTGGTGGTGGTCGGAGGGACCGGTGCCTGTGTGGTGGTGGTCGGAGGGGCCGGTGCCGGTTTGGTGGGGGTCGGAGGGTCCGCTGGCTGTTTGGTGGTGGTTGGAGGGGCCGGTGCCTGTTTGGTGGAGGTCGGAGGGTCCGGTGGCTGTTTGGTGGTGGTCGGAGGGTCCAATGGCTGTTTGGTGGTGGTCGGAGGGTCCGGTGCCTGTTTGGGGGTGGTCGGAGGGTCCGGTGCCTGTTTGGTGGTGGTCGGAGGGTCCGGTGCCTGTTTGGTGGTGGTCGGAGGGTCCGGTGCCTGTTTGGGGGTGGTCGGAGGGTCCGGTGGCTGGTTGGTGGTGGTCGGAGGGTCCGGTGCCTGTTTGGTGGTGGTCGGAGGGTCCGGTGCCTGTTTGGTGGTGGTCGGAGGGTCCGGTGCCTGTTTGGTGGTGGTCGGAGGGTCTGGTGGCTGTTTGGTGGTGGTCGGAGGGTCCGCTGGCTGTTTGGTGGTGGTCGGAGGGTCCGGTGCCTGTTTGGTGGTGGTCGGAGGGTCCGGTGCCTGTTTGGTGGTGGTCGGAGGGTCCGGTGCCTGTTTGGTGGTGGTCGGAGGGTCCGGTGCCTGTTTGGTGGTGGTCGGAGGGTCCGGTGCCTGTTTGGTGGTGGTCGGAGGGTGGGGTGCCTGTTTGGTGGTGGTCGGAGGGGGGGGTGGCTGTTTGGGGGTGGTTGGAGGGTGGT
>SSNP01000213.1:199057-237859 GCA_006937955.1 Pachypanchax playfairii | reverse complement strand
TTTTTTTTTCACTCTGCTGTCTTTCTTTACTCTGGCTGCCTCTGAGGAGGGTGTATCTCACATAAACAAGGGATGAAATATTCCCACTAGAACCATCAAATTGTTATTGCTTGATTGTTACTGCTGCCATTAACTGTTTCTCTGTTTATCTTTCCATAGACATGACGACTGGCCTAAATACATCTGTGTTTGTCTGTGTCTCTTTCCTGTCAGCTCAGACCCCAGTCGGCTAAGGCAGAAGGCCGCCCATCCTGAGCCGGGTTCTGCTAGAGGTTTCTTCCTGTTAAAAGGGAGTCGTTCCTTTCCACTGTCGCCAGTTGTGCTTGCTCAGGATGGGGGATTGTGCTGAAATAACAATTCAGCCCAATCGGCTGGTTCCTTAGATAGAAAATGTTTTATTATTAATTGATTGATTTTTCTGTGAAGTGCCTTGAAATGACTTTGTCATGAACTGGCGCTTTATAAATAAATAAACTTGAAACTTGAAACTTGAGAGGAGATTCTTTAAGAAGGTTTCTACCAGCTGAAAAAGAAACCAATTAGGGGTTTCCTGCTGCCCTCAACAGGACAAACACAGGCACTGCAGAGACGCACCTGTCCAACCACAAAACCAAAGGAGGATGTTAATCCAGCTTGGAGCTCTGACAGGTGACCGCACTGGGCTGACGGACCTCCACACAAAAACGCGAGGTCAAAACAAAAGAAATAATCACAAGAAGTCAAATTAAACAGATTTCTGAGCACTTTAAAAACCATCAAACTGTAACAGATTTGTTAAAATTCTGCTTATTATAAAACCAGTAGGAACCAGATGTTTGCAGCTTCATCAGCCCCCCCATGAAGTTTGCTGACACCACCATACAGAACGGTGATGAGTCAGTATATCGACAGCTAGTGGATCGGTTGGTGTCCTGGTGCAGTCAGAACAACCTGAAGCTGAACACTCAGAAGACTGTGGAGAGGATGGAGGACTTCAGGAGACTCCCTTCTACAACACCCGCCCCCCCCCCCCCCCCCCCCCCCCCCCCAGCTGCTGCTGCAGTTCTACACAGCTGTCACATCACTGTGTGGTTTGGAGCTGCCACCAAGCAGGACCAGACAAGACCGCAGGGCATTGTGAGGACTGCAGATTGCATCATCAGAACCCCCCTGCCCTCTGTTCAAGACCTGTACCATGCAAGGACTCAAAGGAGGGCAGGGAACATGGTAAAGGACCCCTCCCACCCTGCACACAATCTCTTTGAACTGCTTCCATCTGGCAGGTATCTCAGAACCCTGCAGACCAGGACCAACAGACACCAGACCAGGACCACCAGGCACCAGACCAGGACCAACAGACATTAGACCAGGACCAACAGGCACCAGACCAGGACTAACAGACACTAGACCAGGACCACCAGGCACCAGACCAGGACCAACAGACACCAGACCAGGACCAACAGGCACCAGACCAGGACCACCAGGCACCAAACCAGGACCACCAGGCACCAGACCAGGACCAACAGGCAACAGACCAAGACCACCAGGCACCAGACCAGGACCAACAGGCACCAGATCAGGACCAACAGACATTAGACCAGGACCACCAGGCACCAGACCAGGACCAACAGACATTAGACCAGGACCAACAGACATTAGACCAGGACCAACTGGGCCCAACCAGGCTCGTTACATCAAGCTTCGTCAGCAGCTCGTTCATATTCATTATTCGAATTTGCTGGACTCTGATTGGCTAACAAACTAGCCTATGAGAGCAAGGTATACTGTTTCCTGCCCAGCTGTGCATGGTAACATCAGACGTTCTCTCTTCCTGTTTGCTAAGTCTTATGCTAACAGCTTTTAGCCAGCAGCATGCTAGGTGTTATGCTAACAGCTTTTAGCTAGCAGCATGCTAGGTGTGGTTTCAACTGCAGGAGCTGATGAATACTAACGAATAAAGGAGTTGTGATGAAACAGATACAGGCCGTTAGAACTCTGAGCTGTGTGTGTTTAAAAGTAAAAAACACAAACCCAGTTTATTTTTATCCTCCATGTGGCATCAGACCATCTAATCTAATCTGATTTGATCTGGCTTGGTCAGTTTAATGCAGGGGAGATTCTTGGATCAGAGCTTTGGGGGTGCTGAGCACCCAGAGAACTGCCCAGCCTAGCAAAATAAACTTTACTCGTCACGATGAGACTTCTTCCCTGTCTCTGTCAGTCTTTGCGCTCTTAAATGTTTCAAGTTGTCCCGAGTTCTCTCTGACTGCCTCCTTGGTGCATTTAAATCCCTGTTCCTCCCTGTCCTCGTCATCTGTTGTTGAAACTGTTGAAACTTAACCCACTTTGTGTGTAGTTTATCACCACCAAAACGTGTGTTAATAGGTGAAAGTCATTCTGTAGTCTGAAGTGCTTTGGGGGTCGTAGGACCTGAGTAAAACGCTATACAAGTACCATTTACCATTCTTAAAACAGGTTTGTGACAGTAAAATCACAACTACTACTACTCCTTCAACACCTGGGAGGAAATGAAGCCAGAGAAAGTTCTCATAACACTCTGATATGTTAGTGTTTTATCAACCAGCTTCTGGTAAACAGTGGGTCTTTGGATCTGGCTGATGAGGCTTGAGAGCAGCTATAGAAGATTCATCTCCTGTTATATCAGTCTGTTGGTTCTACCTGACTGCAGCCTGGTTTCTACCCTGACACAAGACTTTCTCCATGAACTACTTATTACAATACAAACAAAACTTTCTGCAGTGTGAATGACAGCAATTCTAAAAAATCTCTGAAAACCCCTGTCCTCATACCTTCTTGGTTTCACCTTGTTAATGATATCTTATCAGCAAATTTTAATTTCTCCTTACCTGTAAACAACCTGCATCATCTTCCCTGCTGCTGGACTCTGGTGATAAACCTCATCTTTCTATTGTGGCAATAAAGGTAAAAACAATGTGGAATAAAAAAATAGAATTAGTACCAGTGAAATTAACATAAAAATATCCTCAAAGTCCCCCTTTATGATGTAGATATTTTTTCTCAGCCACTTTTCTTTTAAAGACTGATAATATCACTAATATTGTGCAATAAAGATTTCTTTCAGATATATGGAAAGCAATAAGCACCTAGCTCTACACAGAATGAACGAACATTGGGTTCATTACTAGCATAAACTAGCAAGGTAACAGTTAAACACCAACAATAAGTATTGTTAATTAACATTCTTGCAATTTTTGCTCCAAATGTTTTAAAAACACAAACCCAAATTAAAATTGTTCTTGAACCATTTTGAGTAGAGACATGGCTGGAGTCTCTTTGAAAACAAAACACTCTGAAGTTTCCACTATAACAGTAAGAATGTTAGTGCTATTGTTACCTAGTAGTATGATTTTAAATGCACTGAAAAGGTGACATTTCAAGTCCACTTATTTATTTTCTAGAAATACATATTCTAAAAGTGGCTTTAGAGTTGTGTAGTGACCTAAAACTCAAAGTTGGTGTAAAACCTGACGTATTAACTAACCTACTGCTAACTAGCCCATCGTTGAGCTAATTTCATCTGCATACAACAGCATAACTCAACTTACACAGCTTGTATGGAAGAAACTGTCCAGTTTTTTGTCTTTTGTTGGCTGTTACTGATTTACTAGTTGCTGCTTTCTGCAGCACCTGAAGGTGATCCCCTGGATTCGTTAGCTTACGATGCGTTTAAAGACGGTCGGAAAAAATCTGTTACCGCATATTAACGGTTTAAATTGCTGTAAAGGCTGAAAAAAGTGCGGGGAACGGAGGACACTGACACTAAAAGTGTGCTGGAAACATGTCCCATGCGTATCCCCCATGGTTTTTATTTTTTTAGTAGTGTGTTACACAAACAGCAAATATTGTAAAAAAAAGAAAAAAGTAAGAAATCTTTGGGGGGGGTTGATTCATTGCTAAAACCGCCCCTGGTTTAATCTGGTTCTGCGGTAGAGATGGTTCTGGTTCTGCAGGTTCCCTCTGAGACTCTGTGCAGCTCACATGATGAGTGAAACCAGTTAAAAGACGAGGATTAGAGAATATTTCTTACTGGAAAGTTGAACACTGAGAAACATCTGGGCTGATGTGAAGGGGGCGTGTCTTTAACAAGTGTGACAGACAAGAGAACACAGCTGGAAAACAACCATGTTTATTGGAACAGAAAAGGCTCTGATGACTCAGAGAAACAACATCCGATGCTCCGCTACGAAGCAGTCACGTGATTGTTCCTTACACAGACAAAACCACACGTCACATCCGGCTGATCCCCAAACAAAGAAAAACAACAAACAATCCGTCTGCAGCCTCACGTGGGTCCGGTGGGGAGCCGCTCAGACCCCGCCCCCACGATGACACCCGGATGTAAGTTGTTCACGTACTCTCGCTGCACGTGAGCGCGCTTGTACTCTGTGACCCCGTCCCCCGCACGTCCGACATCCAAACATAAACAGGCACGTAGCCGGGCGGCTAACTGTTAGCATCACAGTGATACAGAACCAGAACACCCGGTCGAATCCAGTTCGGACCGATCAGTCTCCCAGCTCCTTCCTCCAGGTGGGAGGCTTCCGTTAGGAGAAGGACACGTTGTCTGCCACCCGGGGAAAGTCTCCACAGTCTGCGGCGGAGAGCTGCAGCCTCCTGACCGCCTCTTTGATCAGGTTTCCGGATAGAAGCAGCTCCTGCAGAAGCCGGTGCGGGTCCTCCTCCTCTCGGACCCGTTTCCTATTCCACGGCCGGATCTGGTCCCAGTCCTGCTCGCTATGTGAGGAGGGCAGCTGGTACGGGCTGGTCCGGCTGGCTCCGCGGTGGTTCCGGAGCCGCATGCAGCAGCTGTTGCGGGCCGGAGCTTCCGCCGCCCCGCCGCCGGTCTTCTGGTGACCTCCCGGGTTGTTGTGGAGCTGCAGCGCCTCTCCGATCTGGCTAACCAGCGCGTCCACGTCCTTCGAGTCCACGGTCACGGATTGTTCCAGCAGGATATAATTCTGTTTACGACACGGCATTTCTCCGTGCTGCCGCTGTCCCGCACGCCGCTCCAACAAACAGTTTCATTTGTAAACAATAGATGACGCGGATTGGACCGTACCATCACCCTGTGGGAGGGGGGGGTGTCTAACAGTCACGCGGGAGACGGACAAACAAGCGCACTGATGCTTCAGCACAAATACTTTTACTCACACACACACGCAGACAAAAACACACGGAACCGCCGGTATTGGTTCGCTTTCCCTGAGCTAGACCCACGTGTCGGAGCTCTAACCCCGCCCACCCTGCCTCTTTGGGTCAGTCCAAAACTGATGTGACACGTGGGGTCTGCTCGTGCCTACGGGGCATTCTGTGGGAATCGAGCTGAAACAAAGGAATAACAGCAACAGACCATCAGAACCCCGTATCCGTCCGGTCGTTTGAGCCAAAGACTTTATTATGTTGGTATTAAAGGCTGCTAGACACAGCAGGTCACCGAGTGATACTGGTCTTACATGAACCAGGTTGCTCTCTGCGGCCCGTGGAACGACTCACGGGGCGTGTGCAGACACAGCGCGCGTGTGAGAACTCAGTGTACTTTGTGTTTCTGAGAATCAGCCGCTGGCTCGCTGATCCGCTCAGACCTCATACCATAAAAGGAGCTCGTGTACCACGTGGTACAGACGCCAATCACAGAGCTGTGTGCGCATGAGCACGCGCCCGAGGGTAGCAGAAACGCTTAGGGACCACAATAAACAAATTTCGGTTCTGTTTGAACGATGTTAGTTTATGTTCCATGATTTCATCTGTTGAATGTTTACAGCTCAAATAAACGAGATTTATTAACAAACAACTTCACGGAATGAAACAAGGGCTGTGTCCAAATTCAGGGTCTTCCTGCTCAGCAGCATCTCCTCCATATGGGTGAGAAATGTTTATGATTGGTCAGTCGATGTCATGTGATCATTCAAAATAGTAAAATCACTGCCAAATGTGAGCTAGATAGAATGTGAAAGAATACATCATACCCCTCCATCCTTCAAATTCAGGGAAAAGGAGGATGCATTTGTAGGAAGTATTTAAAGAGGCCCTTCCATTAAAAATGTTTTTTCTGAGGTTTCTGTTTAATATTTTAGCTCCACAGGTGTTCTTACCTTCATAGTGGGTGTGAAAAGAGGTCAACAACTTCTCTTTCAGTTTTAATCTCTCAAACTACGCAGGTGGTGATAAAACCTGAATTCTAACAGCCTGTATCTGTTTCCTCACAACTCCTTTGTTCGTTAGTATTCATCAGCTCCTGCAGTTGAAACCACACCTAGCATGCTGCTGGCTAAAAGCTGTTAGCATAAGACGTAGCAAACAGGAAGACACGTCTGATGTTGCCATGCACAGCGGGGCAGGAAACGGTATTCTTTGCTCTCATAGGCTAGTTTGTTAGCCAATCAGACTCCAACAAATTAGCATAATGAATAAGAACGAGCTGCTGCCAAAGCCTGACGGAAGGAGCCGGAATCACCCGAATTTTAAATTGACATTTAAATTTTAGATTGAAAGGTCTGTTAATCGGTGTTTCCTGATGTTTTTTAGATATAAAATGTTTCATATTACTGGTAAATATTTAAGAAATTTTCAGCTGGTTCCTTAGAAGGAAAATCTTTTTTTTTTTTTTAAAAAACAACTGGACTTGATGTTTCTGTAAAGGACCTTGTTTTATAAATAAAACTGATTTGAATAGATTCTGATGACGTTCTTTGCTATAAGAACCAGAAAAAAAACACCTAAAGAAACCAACAGCAGGTGAGCAGTAACGTATTTTATTCACTTCTTGTAAATGTTGGTAACAGAATGTCCTCAGTAACACAGAGAGGTCAGTAAAGTGCACGTGGCCAGATGACTTCAAAACACAAGAAACAGAAGAACAACATAACCGAACAGCTAAAACAAAACTCTGCTAAGTGTTTTTCCACCTGCACATGGGAACCAATCAGCAGCCAGACCTCAGCTGCTTTTAGTCAACAAATAAAAACTCAGTCCACATAAAGAACAAGACAAAAACAAACCTGTTCACATACTCCGTGACCCACAACCAGCCCCCTCCTCAGCGTCTCCGTCTTCAAGCGACTGCCCTGCCATCAGTATGTATTCATCCAGCTGTGCATCCAGACTTCTTCGAGACAATGACATGTAGTCGTCCAGCTCCTGGTCCAGTCTGCTCCTGGATAGGGACATGTACTCATCCAGCTGTGCGTCCAGCTGCTTCTTGGTTGGAACGTTCCTTTTGAGAAAACCACGTCTCTTTATCGTATTGGCTCCGCCCCTCTGTAGCATGTGACCCAGTAGGCTTTGTCCTGTCACAGAAAATTAAGTTTTTATGTTCAAACATGAACCTATTTAACATGTGGGTTCTAAACCCAGATGGAGTCTTACCGGGACCCTGCCCAACTAACCAGTTCTTAGTAAACCATCTTATACTGAACCAGTTGATGTCTGTTGTAGCAGGAGAATGTTCCTGGTTCAGGTCCGCTGACGTTCTAAAGTCACATGAAACCCTTAGAACCGTTTGCATTAAGAAATCCCTGCAAACATGTGCTTATACTATCGTCCTCATTATCCTCATTATTATTACTACTTTTCACAGAAAGACATCACAAAGTGCTTCACAGCAGTAAAAGTAAATAAATCAATCAAGCAAATAAATAATGAAAACAACCAAACAATGTTTGCAGAAATGTTCCAGGCTGTCACAAACTATTATTTTAATAGTCGACTAATCGTACCATGTGTAAAGTCTAGCTTATTGCACCATGATGCAGCTGTACTAATGTACCATACACTTTGTTTTAACACTGTAACGTAGCAGTATACAATAAATCATTAGCATTTGTAAAGTTAGAGCAAATACATGACATGTTTGCTAATGGTAATGAATTGCTACAGCTGTAATATTAAGTGTGAATATTGAAGTGCGCTCTTACTCAGTTCGTTACGGTAATTTGAATATTGGAGTGCGCTCTTACTCAGTTCGTTACGGTAATTTGAATATTGGAGTGCGTTTCTATGTCCCGTATTACGGTAATCCACGTATCGGAGACAGAAAAAAAGGAAGTTCTGAACTCGTTCGGTTGTTGACCAGCGGAGAGATGCTCATGTTAGACATTCAATAAAGAAGTGCAGTATAAGAAGAAGACGGGAGGCTCTAAACACCGCTCACCACCCCCAACACACCTTTAACGTGTAAATACAAGCAACTCCCTGCTAATGTTAGCAGCTAACATAAAAACAATGCAACATAGAATAAACAATGACGTTGGTTATTAAATTTATTGTCGACGATTTTGTTTGTCGACTTAATCGTGACTAATCGAGGCAGCGCTACAAATGTGTTGTTTAGAAAACCTCCGCTGACTCCAGAGAGAGGTCTAAAGGAAGTTCAAAGTAGCTTTAAACAATCAGTTTAAAACAAGTTTCATGGAACCATCAGTAGGTTCTGCACAGAACACAAGATTCAAGTTCTGCTGCAGCAGCGACACGAGAACCGAACACTTTACAAAGAACTTTGACAACAAGAACGACGAGTAGACAAGCTGCTGTCATCACACACACACACGTGTGTTTTGGTATCCTTATGGGGACCGTCCATTGACTTCCATTGATTTTAGTAACTAGATTAATATCTAACCCAAACCCTTTTACTAACCTTAACCATTACTGATCTATAACTAACCCTAAGACTAACTAAAACTCTATTCACACCATACCTATAAACCTAACCCCTAACCCTAAAAAGGGGAGTCCCCCTCATGGGGACCAGGCTTCGGTCCCCACAAGAACCCTCGGACCCCAGAAAGATAGTAAAAGTCAGGAAACGGGTCCCCAGGAGGTCAGAAATACAAACCCCCACACACACACACACACGCGCGCGCGCGCGCGCACACACACACACACACACACACACACATATAAACACACACACACACACACTGGTGGTGCAGGTGTCACAGCATGGACAGGTGTGGGGACAGGTGTCACAGCATGGACAGGTGTGGGGACAGGTGTCACAGCATGGACAGGTGTGGGGACAGGTGTCACAGCGTGGACAGGTGTGGGGACAGTATCACATCATGATTATTGTTCATAGTGGTACTAGATGGCAGGAGACACTCAGTCTCTGTATCTACACTGACCTGCAGTCGGGTTGTGGAGACTTGTTGACCTCAGGGCGTGATGCTGACCCAGTCCACGGTGCACATTCCTTCTTCCTGTACATGATGAAACAAACCCAGGGATGGAATACAGGTTTTCACAGCAACTATTACCATGGTAACACAGTTCCCACAGCAGCAGGCCCTGTTACCATGGTGATGCATCCAGCATCAGCTCAGTGATGCCTCTCAAATCAACAGGTACTCACTCCTCCAGGTGGGGGTGCTCCTGACCCCCCATCGGTACTTGTTCCTGAAGCTCCAGAAGCCCTGAGGTCTGAAGGACATTAGACTGCGAGTCACCTGCTGCCATCCAAGTCGGGTCCAGACGCTCCTCCTCTTGAGACGCTGCTTCATCCTCTGAGATGTGGGAGGAGCCTAAAACACAATTTAAGGTTGGGGAAGGTCTGGGTCTCACCTGGTGAACATAATGGATGCTGCACTCTTTCTTGAGATTACAGTGTTTAACCTGATTGATCACCATGGTAACTGATAAACATGGTCACTTTTCACTGAATCTGCTCATATGAACTGATGATCCTCATTGAAGAACTTCATGAGTTGTACTTTGAAAACCCCTCAGCAGCACACCTGCCTCACCTGCCTGCAGCAGCACGCAGGTGACCTGCAGCTCTATTATTCACCTGGAGCGATGGCCCAGCCCTCTTCACAGAAGCAGCTGGCTTCAGGATGCTCCTACGCTGTGGTGGAATGGGGTCAGAGGTCGCAGTAATGGAACTGGTCAGCTGCCTCCACAGAATCTGAGAGAATCTGATGAGCACAAGAAGCAGCAGGTGTGATTACCAGAAGACAGGTCGTCTTGTATGTCACACCTGTATCAGCAGGTTCCTTTCATCAGTTCACAAAGATTACCGCTCGTTAAGGGAAACCGTTGAGGTGCTTCTGACGTACAGCAAGCAGGGCTGCGAGGAATCCATCAGGTTTGTATCGTCCTGTAGGTTCACCTGCAAGATGCAAGAGCAGTCCAGGAAGTAAGCTCACCTGAGAACGTTCCATCTGAGAGTACAGAAACAAAAGGAAGTCACACATAAGCTATTTCATTCACTCGCTCGCTTGCTGGTACTAGATGGCAGGAGACGTTCAGACTCTGTTTCTACACTGACCTGCAGTTGGGTTGTGGAGACTTGAGGGGGAGGGGTAAGAAACACACACTGAAACACACAGAGACCCTTCGCAGACAAGCATCTGGTGGTGCAGGTGTCACAGCGTGTACAGGTGTGTGGACAACAAGTGAGCGGGGCGAATGTGTCTGTCTGAGAGATACCCCAGGGGGCGTGTCTTAGAGACAATGCTGGAGACGTAGGCATGTATCACTTTCAGCCAATCACAAATTTGAAATGCAGTAACCACTTTTCAACCCTAAGATGATTTTAGACCAAAAAGTGTAGAATTTAACAAGTTTACATGAAAATGTCAAAAAATACCCAGAAAACTGAAAGATTATATTAAAGACCCACTAATACAGTTTATAAGTAGAAAACAGCTGTTTCGGAGGGTTAGTTGCTCTTTAAAGCTGGAGTTGGTAATGCTCGAGAGCTAGCAAGATTTAAAACTAGCAGCTCCTCTAAACCCCTCCCCCTTCCCACCATGGACTTGCTTCAAGCCGCCCCACCCCCCCTAAACTTGGAACTCGCATCTGCCGGCAGAACTCAGCAGGGTACTCAGCTTTACCAATGTTGACTCTCGTTTGTCCTCTCGTTTTATCCAGAGCTTTTCTCGTAGCAGCTTTTTCTGCCTCTGACTTTCTTTTTTTTGGCAGTTTAGCGGGGCGAGCCGTGACAAGTAGCGAGGAGCGAGAGGGCGTGATAGAAGGGGTGCAGGCAAGGTATCTGATTGGTTCCTCTCCTCTTCCTGGAAATGACCAATCACCGCCATCCGGTGCGGATGACCGTGGTTGGTCAGAGTTATTGTAGGCTTGCAAGTCTCAGAGAGGTCTGATGTTTTTCGCTCCTTTTTATGAATACACAATGTATTAACTAGTCTCAGTATGGAAGGACCTTTTCACCCAGTATAAAAAAAAGTGTTTCTGAACAGGATTACCAATTATAACTTTAATGATTATGACAAAAAATTCTTTCAGACCATGCATGATAGTGAAGTTGAAATATATATTATACATACCAATTTTCGGTACCAGGCCATTAATGTTGGGTCTTAATCACCCCAAAATTTAATCTGTTTGATAAATCATATTTTTAATATTGCATTTATTTAGACTTATATAAGAATGCTACAGATTTTTTTGGAAAGAGGGTTATATAACATAAGCGCTATGGTGATTTTATTGAACCTGCCAAGCCATGTGTCATTGTTTACTGCCTTTTCCAACATGGCGGCTATCTTTGTACACATTGGACAATGGCAACAAGCTGGCCTATCGTCTCTATAAATATAGCTCACTGGAAATAACGATGTTTTAGATTTTACCTTTATACCACAACACGTGCGTTTAGCCTTCCAGAGGGGCGGAAGCGCGTGTGACTCGGAAAATAACCTGCAAAGTTAAATGTTACGAAACTAATTTACAATCGTTTTTATCGAGAACAATGTTTTAGAACCACGTGATCACTTTAAAAGATTGCAAAGGTTTGACTGCAAAAATTACCAGATAAAATTCAATAAAGTCTTAAAGGAGTTACAACATGTGATTTCCTCTGTGTGGTTTGGTTTAAACTCTGCACAGGTTTGTTAGTTTGTTTTTATCTCCTGAGTGTTTCTGTGGTCTCACCTGCAACTCCACACCTGAAGAAAATCTTCCAAAAGAATCCCCGACCTGCCCCCCCTCTACCTGCTGTGGTGTGTTTACCTGGGGAACCCCGTTCAAACTGCGCCGTGTCCGACTTCACCTCTGATCCGCCTCCTGGAGTTCAGGCGCCAATTGTGTAGTTTCTAGTTTCACATATTTTCCATCCATCCATTTTCTAAACCTGCTCCAGTGGTCTTTGGGCGAGAGGCGGGGACAACCTTGGACAGGTGTCCAGTCCATCACAGAGCCACACATAGACAAACAACCATTCACTCACACCGAGGGACAATTTAGAGTCCCCAATTAACCTCTTGCATGTTTTTGGTCTTTGGGAGAAAACCTCACATATGCAGGAGCTAACAGCTGCTAAAGCTAACTAGCTAACTTCTGCAGTTAAACACAAACTCACCTCAAAGTTAAAGACCAATAAACACCGTATGTTAACATAGATCATAGACTCATAGAGGGACCGACTTCTATGAGCTGCATTGTAAATGGCTTGGCGCCAGCAGCCATTTTGATTGTGTGTAACCAGTCACCAGTTAGCTCATTACATTTCACAAGCCACACCAGGAAAACCTCTGGATCAAAAGCAACAGTGTTCTACCATTAACTGTACAAAGTAAACAAAAACAAACAAGTGATGTTCTATTCTGTCCTAAAGGAATAAATATTACAGACTGTATGTTGTTCTGTACTTTATTTTATTTCCTACTAGTCAACGTTGATTTCATAGGGTGGATTCTTTCCTCACAAACTTACACACCTGGTTAAACTATATGACAGAATCTGTGCAATATATACATGTCTGTAAAAACTGATACTTTATTGATCCTTTTGGGGAAATTCTTTTCTGTATTAGATGCCTGTGGAGTATATGTACCATAATGCAAATCAAAATACATTAACAGAAATACCGTGTAGATGGAGTGTGAGGTTCCTGCAGGTCTCTGGACCGTGTAGATGGAGTGTGAGGTTCCTGCAGGTCTCTGGACCGTGTAGATGGAGTGTGAGGTTCCTGTAGGTCTCTGGACCGTGTAGATGAGTGAGGTTCCTGTAGGTCTCTGGACCGTGTAGATGAGTGAGGTTCCTGTAGGTCTCTGGACCGTGTAGATGAGTGAGGTTCCTGTAGGTCTCTGGACTGTGTAGATGGAGTGTGAGGTTCTGCAGGTCTCTGGACCAACCGCCAGCAGATCCCAGTCTCAGTCCTCCGGTTAGATGCCTCTGACTCCTGTGAACCAGTCCAGTGTGCAACTTCAACTATATATATATATATATATATTTCTCTGTGTTGGTCTGGAGTCTGGGTAAAGTACTAGAGTTCATAAAAACCCTACAATCATGTCACATCTTTGTTGTTGTGTAAAATGTTAAATATTGATAGCTCATTGTGTTGTATTATCTAATTTATTTGTTTAATTTCATTTGTAATTATTTTGAAATGATCTTTTAAATAAATGCTGTATGTTATCTCGGCAGTAAAACTTTGGAAATGTTTTGTAATATTCTGCAAATGTGTCTTTATTTTGCTGTACTTGTTGCTGTTTGTAGGTGTGTAGAACAATGGAAATCTGCTGTTAGCTGCAGCTGAGAACATTTAGTTTTTATTACAAATGTTAATCCAGTTGAAACTAAATAAAACTAAATCTTTTATTGCAGATTTCTTGTTATAGTGACGCTGTTTCTGTGTGTGCATCGGAGAGACTGTTTCACGACTCTTATTTTGTAAAACGCGGAGGTCACGAAATTTCCTGTTATGTCTGGCTGTCGGGGGAAGCCAGCCACGCGCGCGCGCGCTCCTCCCACCTCTAACACACACACACACACACACACAGAGTCATCAGACGGAGGACGAGGCGACACACGGAGCTTCAGCCTCTCGGACACAAACAGCTGATCACGGTGCACCGAGTCCCGGTAAGTCCAGCTGCTGATGCAACGGTGACTGTCCTGCTGCCTGTCCTCATGTCTATCTGTCCTCATGACAGTGTGTCTGTCTTTCCTCGTGTCTGTCAGTCTCTCATGCCAATCCATCTGTCTGCCTGTCCTCATGTTAGTCTGTCTCTCCTCACGTCTGTCTGTCCTCCCCTCTGTGTGTGTGTCCTCCTGTCTGCTTGTCCTCATGTCAGTCTTTCTGTCCTCTTGTCTGCCCTCACATCTGTCTGTCTCTCCTGTCTGTCTGCCTGTCCTCACGTTTGTCTGTCTCTCCTGTCTGTCTGCCTGTCCTCACATCTGTCATATTTTCAGTCTGTCCTCTTAAATAAAGATGTCACTGATGTCCTGCTTTGTCCCGTCTGCCTTCAGCATGATGTGGTTCAAGCTTCATGTTCTTTCCAATTTCATGCCTGGTTCTAAATTAATTAATAATTTCTATTTTTTTTAATTCTAGAAATGTAATTTATATTTTTTAAAAGTGAGTCCTGGTCAAGTCAGCAGCACATCCAGTTACTGGTTAATAAAACCACTAACCAACTTCACAAAATAATATCGATAGGGATGTCCCGATCAAATTTTTTTGTATCTTGGATCCACACGCTTGTATCTGGTGATCCACACGCTTGTATCTGGTGATCCACACGCTTGTATCTGGTGATCCACACGCTTGTATCTGGTGATCCACACGCTTGTATCTGGTGATCCACACGCTTGTATCTTGGATCCACACGCTTGTATCTGGTGATCTACACGCTTGTATCTTGGATCCACACGCTTGTATCTTGGATCCACACGCTTGTATCTTGGATCCACACGCTTGTATCTTGGATCTACACGCTTGTATCTTGGTTCCACACGCTTGTATCTTGGATCTACACGCTTGTATCTTGGATCCACACGCTTGTATCTTGGATCCACACGCTTGTATCTTGGATCCACACGCTTGTATCTGGTGATCCACACACTTATATCTGGTGATCCACACGCTTGTATCTGATGATCCACACGCTTGTATCTGGTGATCCACACGCTTGTATCTGGTGATCCACACGCTTGTATCTGGTGATCCACACGCTTGTATCTTGGATCCCCACGCTTGTATCTTGGATCCACACGCTTGTATCTTGGATCCCCACGCTTGTATCTGGTGATCCACACGCTTGTATCTTGGATCCACACGCTTGTATCTTGTGATCTACACGCTTGTATCTTGGATCCACACGCTTGTATCTTGGATCTACACGCTTGTATCTTGGTTCCACACGCTTGTATCTTGGATCTGCACGCTTGTATCTTGGATCCACACGCTTGTATCTTGGATCCACACGCTTTTATCTTGGATCCACACGCTTTATCTGGGGATCTGCACGCTTGTATCTTGGATCCACACGCTTGTATCTTGGATCTACACGCTTTTATCTTGGATCCACACGCTTGTATCTTGGAACCACACGCTTGTATCTGGTGATCCACACGCTTGTATCTGGTGATCCACACGCTTGTATCTGGTGATCCACACGCTTGTATCTGGTGATCCACACGCTTGTATCTAGTGATCTACACGCTTGTATCTTGGATCCACACGCTTGTATCTTGGATCTACACGCTTGTATCTTGGTTCCACACGCTTGTATCTTGGATCTACACGCTTGTATCTGGTGATCCACACGCTTGTATCTGGTGATCCACACGCTTGTATCTGGTGATCCACACGCTTGTATCTGGTGATCCACACGCTTGTATCTGGTGATCCACACGCTTGTATCTGGTGATCCACACGCTCGTGTCTGGTGATCCACACGCTTGTATCTTTGGATCCACACACTTGTGTCTGGTGATCCACACGCTTGTATCTGTTGATCCACACGCTTGTATCTGGTGATCCACACGCTTGTATCTGGTGATCCACACGCTTGTATCTTGGATCCACACGCTTGTATCTTGGATCCACACGCTTGTATCTTTGATCCACACGCTTGTATCTGGTGATCCACACGCTTGTATCTGGTGATCCACACGCTTGTATCTGGTGATCTACACGCTTGTATCTTGGATCCACACGCTTGTATCTTGGATCTACACGCTTGTATCTTGGATCCACACGCTTGTATCTGGTGATCCACACACTTATATCTGGTGATCCACATGCTTGTATCTGGTGATCCACACGCTTGTATCTTGGATCCACACGCTTGTATCTTGGATCCACACGCTTGTATCTTGGATCCACACGCTTGTATCTGGTGATCCACACGCTTGTATCTGGTGATCCACACGCTTGTATCTGGTGATCCACACGCTTGTATCTAGTGATCCACACGCTTGTATCTTGGATCCACACGCTTGTATCTTGGTTCTACACGCTTGTATCTTGGTTCCACACGCTTGTATCTTGGATCTACACGCTTGTATCTTGGATCTACACGCTTGTATCTTGGATCCACACGCTTGTATCTTGGGTCTACACGCTTGTATCTTGGATCCACACGCTTGTATCTGGTGATCTACACGCTTGTATCTGGTGATCCACACGCTTGTATCTGGTGATCCACACGCTTGTATCTTGGATCCACACGCTTGTATCTGGTGATCTACACGCTTGTATCTTGGATCCACACGCTTGTATCTTGGATCTACACGCTTGTATCTTGGTTCCACACGCTTGTATCTTGGATCCACACGCTTGTATCTTGGATCCACACGCTTGTATCTGGTGATCTACACGCTTGTATCTTGGATCCACACGCTTGTATCTTTTGATCCACACACTTGTATCTTGTGATCCACACGCTTGTATCTTGGATCCACACGCTTGTATCTTGGATCCACACGCTTGTATCTTGGATCCACACGCTTGTATCTTGGATCCACACGCTTGTATCTTGGATCCACACGCTTGTATCTGGTGATCTACACGCTTGTATCTTGGATCCACACGCTTGTATCTTGGTTCTACACGCTTGTATCTTGGTTCCACACGCTTGTATCTTGGATCTACACGCTTGTATCTTGGATCCACACGCTTGTATCTTGGATCCACACGCTTGTGTCTGGTGATCTACACGCTTGTATCTTGGATCTACACGCTTGTATCTTGGATCCACACGCTTGTATCTTGGATCTACACGCTTGTATCTTGGATCCACACGCTTGTATCTTGGATCCACACGCTTGTATCTTGGATCCACACGCTTGTTTCTGGTGATCAACACGCTTGTATCTTGGATCCACATGCTTGTATCTGGTGATCCACACGCTTGTTTCTGGTGATCCACACGCTTGTATCTGGTGATCCACACGCTTGTATCTGGTGATCCACACGCTTGTATCTTGGATCCACACGCTTGTATCTTGGATCTACACGCTTGTATCTTGGATCCACACGCTTGTATTTTGGATCCACACGCTTGTATCTGGTGATCCACACGCTTGTATCTGGTGATCCACACGCTTGTATCTTTGGATCTACACGCTTGTATCTTTGGATCCACACACTTGTGTCTGGTGATCCACACGCTTGTATCTTTGGATCCACACGCTTGTATCTTTGGATCCACACGCTTGTATCTTTGGATCCACACGCTTGTGTCTGGTGATCCACACGCTTGTATCTTGGATCCACACGCTTGTATCTGGTGATCCACACACTTATATCTGGTGATCCACACGCTTGTATCTGATGATCCACACGCTTGTATCTGGTGATCCACACGCTTGTATCTTGGATCCACACGCTTGTATCTTGGATCCACACGCTTGTATCTTGGTTCCACACGCTTGTATCTTGGACCCACACGCTTGTATCTTGGATCCACACGCTTGTATCTGGTGATCCACACACTTTTATCTGGTGATCCACACGCTTGTATCTTGGATCCACACGCTTGTATCTTGTATCCACACGCTTGTATCTGGTGATCTACACGCTTGTATCTGGGATCCACACGCTTGTATCTTGGATCCACACGCTTGTATCTGGTGATCCACACGCTTGTATCTGGTGATCTACACGCTTGTATCTTGGATCCACACGCTTGTATCTGGTGATCCACACGCTTGTATCTTGGATCCACACGCTTGTATCTTAGATCCACACGCTTGTATCTGGTGATCTACACACTTGTATCTGGTGATTCACACACTTGTATCTGGTGATCCACACACTTGTATCTGGTGATCCACACGCTTGTATCTGGTGATCCACACGCTTGTATCTGGTGATCCACACGCTTGTATCTGGTGATCCACACGGTTGTATCTTGGATCCACACGCTTGTATCTTGGATCCACACGCTTGTATCTTGGATCCACACGCTTGTATCTGGTGATCTACACGCTTGTATCTTGGATCCACACGCTTGTATCTTGGATCTACACGCTTGTATCTTGGTTCCACACGCTTGTATCTTGGATCTACACGCTTGTATCTTGGATCCACACGCTTGTATCTTGGATCCACACGCTTGTATCTTGGATCCACACGCTTGTGTCTGGTGATCCACACACTTATATCTGGTGATCCACACGCTTGTATCTGGTGATCCACACGCTTGTATCTGGTGATCCACATGCTTGTATCTGGTGATCCACACGCTTGTATCTTGGATCCACACGCTTGTATCTGGTGATCCACACGCTTGTATCTGGTGATCTACACGCTTGTATCTTGGATCCACACGCTTGTATCTTGGATCCACACGCTTGTATCTTGGATCCACACGCTTGTATCTTGGATCCACACGCTTGTATCTGGTGATCCACACGCTTGTATCTGGTGATCTACACGCTTGTATCTTGGATCCACACGCTTGTATCTGGTGATCCACACGCTTGTATCTTGGATCCACACGCTTGTATCTTGGATCTACAAGCTTGTATCTTGGATCCACACGCTTGTATCTGGGATCCACACGCTTGTATCTTGGATCCACACGCTTGTATCTTAGATCCACACGCTTGTATCTGGTGATCCACATGCTTGTATCTGGTGATCCACACGCTTGTATCTGGTGATCCACATGCTTGTATCTGGTGATCTACACGCTTGTATCTTGGATCCACACGCTTGTATCTTGGATCTACACGCTTGTATCTTGGTTCCACACGCTTGTATCTTGGATCTACACGCTTGTATCTTGGATCCACACGCTTGTATCTGGTGATCTACACGCTTGTATCTTGGATCCACACGCTTGTATCTTGGATCTACACGCTTGTATCTTGGATCCACACGCTTGTATCTTGGATCCACACGCTTGTATCTGGTGATCCACACACTTATATCTGGTGATCCACACGCTTGTATATGGTGATCCACACGCTTGTATCTGGGATCCACACGCTTGTATCTGGTGATCTACACGCTTGTATCTTGGATCCACACGCTTGTATCTTGGATCCACACGCTTGTATCTTGGATCTACACGCTTGTATCTTGGATCCACACGCTTGTATCTGGTGATCCACACACTTATATCTGGTGATCCACACGCTTGTATCTGATGATCCACACGCTTGTATCTGGGATCCACACGCTTGTATCTGGTGATCTACACGCTTGTATCTTGGATCCACACGCTTGTATCTTGGATCTACACGCTTGTATCTTGGATCCACACGCTTGTGTCTGGTGATCCACACGCTTGTATCTTGGATCCACACGCTTGTATCTTGGATCTACACGCTTGTATCTTGGTTCCACACGCTTGTATCTTGGATCTACACGCTTGTATCTTGGATCCACACGCTTGTATCTGGTGATCCACACGCTTGTATATGGTGATCCACACGCTTGTATCTGGTGATCCACACGCTTGTATCTGGTGATCCACACGCTTGTATCTGGTGATCCACACGGTTGTATCTTGGATCCACACGCTTGTATCTTGGATCCACACGCTTGTATCTTGGATCCACACGCTTGTATCTGGTGATCTACACGCTTGTATCTTGGATCCACACGCTTGTATCTTGGATCCACACGCTTGTATCTTGGATCCACACGCTTGTATCTGGTGATCTACACGCTTGTATCTTGGATCCACACGCTTGTGTCTGGTGATCCACACACTTATTTCTGGTGATCCACACGCTTGTATCTGGTGATCCACACGCTTGTATCTGGTGAGCCACACGCTTGTATCTGGTGATCCACATGCTTGTATCTGGTGATCCACACACTTGTATCTTGGATCCACACGCTTGTATCTTGGATCCACACGCTTGTGTCTGGTGATCCACACGCTTGTATCTCTGGATCCACACGCTTGTATCTGGTGATCCACACACTTGTATCTGGTGATCCACACGCTTGTGTCTGGTGATCCACACGCTTGTATCTGGTGATCTACACGCTTGTATCTTGGATCCACACGCTTGTATCTTGGATCCACACGCTTGTATCTTGGATCCACACGCTTGTATCTTGGATCCACACGCTTGTATCTTGGATCCACACGCTTGTGTCTGGTGATCCACACACTTATATCTGGTGATCCACACGCTTGTATCTGATGATCCACACGCTTGTATCTGGTGATCCACACGCTTGTATCTGGTGATCCACACGCTTGTATCTTGGATCCCACGCTTGTATCTTGGATCCACACGCTTGTATCTGGTGATCTACACGCTTGTATCTTGGATCCACACGCTTGTATCTGGTGATCCACACGCTTGTATCTGGTGATCCACACGCTTTTATCTGTTGATCCACACGCTTGTATCTGGTGATCCACACGCTTGTATCTTGGATCCACACGCTTGTATCTTGGATCCACACGCTTGTATCTTGGATCCACACGCTTGTATCTGGTGATCCACACACTTATATCTGGTGATCCACACGCTTGTATCTGATGATCCACACGCTTGTATCTGGTGATCCACACGCTTGTATATGGTGATCCACACACTTGTATCTGGTGATCCACATGCTTGTATCTGGTGATCCACACGCTTGTATCTTGGATCCACACGCTTGTATCTTGGATCCACACGCTTGTATCTTGGATCCACACGCTTGTATCTGGTGATCCACACGCTTTTATCTGGTGATCCACACGCTTGTATCTGATGATCCACACGCTTGTATCTGGTGATCCACACGCTTGTATCTTTGGATCCACACGCTTGTATCTTTGGATCCACACGCTTGTGTCTGGTGATCCACACACTTGTATCTGGTGATCCACACGCTTGTATATGGTGATCCACACACTTGTATCTGGTGATCCACATGCTTGTATCTGGTGATCCACACGCTTGTATCTTGGACCCACACGCTTGTATCTTGGATCCACACGCTTGTATCTTGGATCCACACGCTTGTATCTTTGGATCCACACGCTTGTGTCTGGTGATCCACACGCTTGTATCTTTGGATCCACACGCTTGTGTCTGGTGATCCACACGCTTGTATCTTGGATCCACACGCTTGTATCTTGGATCCACACGCTTGTATCTGGGATCTACACGCTTGTATCTTGGATCCACACGCTTGTATCTGGTGATCAACACGCTTGTATCTGGTGATCCACACGCTTGTATCTGGTGATCCACACGCTTGTATCTGGTGATCCACACGCTTGTATATGGTGATCCACACACTTGTATCTGGTGATCCACACGCTTGTGTCTGGTGATCCACACGCTTGTATCTGGTGATCTACACGCTTGTATCTTGGATCCACACGCTTGTATCTGGTGATCTACACGCTTGTATCTTGGATCCACACGCTTGTATCTTGGATCTACACGCTTGTATCTTGGATCCACACACTTGTATCTTGGATCCACACGCTTGTATCTTGGATCCACACGCTTGTATCTGGTGATCCACACACTTATATCTGGTGATCCACACGCTTGTATCTGATGATCCACACGCTTGTATCTGGTGATCCACACGCTTGTATCTGGTGATCCACACGCTTGTATCTGGTGATCCACACGCTTGTATTTGGTGATCCACACACTTGTATCTGGTGATCCACATGCTTGTATCTGGTGATCCACACGCTTGTATCTGGTGATCCACACGCTTGTATCTGGTGATCCACACGCTTGTATCTGGTGATCCACACGGTTGTATCTTGGATCCACACGCTTGTATCTTGGATCCACACGCTTGTATCTGGTGATCCACACACTTATATCTGGTGATCCACACGCTTGTATCTGGTGTTCCACACGCTTGTATCTGGTGATCCACATGCTTGTATCTGGTGATCTACACGCTTGTATCTTGTATCCACACGCTTGTATCTTGGATCCACACGCCTGTATCTTGGATCCACACGCTTGTATCTGGTGATCCACACACTTATATCTGGTGATCCACACGCTTGTATCTGGTGATCCACACGCTTGTATCTGGTGATCCACATGCTTGTATCTGGTGATCCACACGCTTGTATCTTGGATCCACACGCTTGTATCTTGGATCCACACGCTTGTATCTTGGATCCACACGCTTGTATCTGGTGATCTACACGCTTGTATCTTGGATCCACACGCTTGTATCTTGGATCCACACGCTTGTATCTGGTGATCCACACACTTATATCTGGTGATCCACACGCTTGTATCTGGTGATCCACACGCTTGTATTTGGTGATCCACACACTTGTATCTTGGATCCACACGCTTGTATCTGGTGATCCACACGCTTGTATCTGGTGATCTACACGCTTGTATCTTGGATCCACACGCTTGTATCTGGTGATCCTCACGCTTGTATCTGGTGATCCACATGCTTGTATCTGGTGATCTACACGCTTGTATCTGGTGATCCACACGCTTGTTTCTGGTGATCCACACGCTTGTATCTGGTGATCCACACGCTTGTATATGGTGATCCACACACTTGTATCTGGATCCACACGCTTGTATCTTGGATCCACACGCTTGTATCTTAGATCCACACGCTTGTATCTGGTGATCTACACACTTGTATCTGGTGATTCACACACTTGTATCTGGTGATCCACACGCTTGTATCTGGTGATCCACACGCTTGTATCTTTGGATCCACACGCTTGTGTCTGGTGATCCACACGCTTGTATCTTGGATCCACACGCTTGTATCTGGTGATCCACACGCTTGTATCTGGTGATCTACACGCTTGTATCTTGGATCCACACGCTTGTATCTGGTGATCCACACGCTTGTATCTTGGATCCACACGCTTGTATCTTGGATCCACACGCTTGTATCTTGGATCCACACGCTTGTATCTGGTGATCCACACGCTTGTATCTTGGATCCACACGCTTGTATCTTAGATCCACACGCTTGTATCTGGTGATCTACACACTTGTATCTGGTGATTCACACACTTGTATCTGGTGATCCACACGCTTGTATCTGGTGATCCACATGCTTGTATCTGGTGATCTACACGCTTGTATCTTGGATCCACACGCTTGTATCTTGGATCTACACGCTTGTATCTTGGTTCCACACGCTTGTATCTTGGATCCACACGCTTGTATCTTGGATCCACACGCTTGTATCTTGGATCCACACGCTTGTATCTGGTGATCTACACGCTTGTATCTTGGATCCACACGCTTGTATCTGGTGATCCACACGCTTGTTTCTGGTGATCCACACGCTTGTATCTGGTGATCCACACGCTTGTATTTGGTGATCCACACGCTTGTATCTTGTGATCCACATGCTTGTATCTGGTGATCCACACGCTTGTATCTTGGATCCACACGCTTGTATCTTGGATCCACACGCTTGTATCTTGGATCCACACGCTTGTATCTTGGATCCACACGCTTGTATCTGGTGATCCACACACTTATATCTGGTGATCCACACGCTTGTATCTGGTGATCCACACGCTTGTGTCTGGTGATCCACACGCTTGTATCTGGTGATCCACACACTTGTATCTGGTGATCCACACGCTTGTGTCTGGTGATCCACACGCTTGTATCTTTGGATCCACACGCTTGTGTCTGGGGATCCACACGCTTGTATCTCTGGATCCACACGCTTGTATCTTGGATCCACACGCTTGTATTTGGATCCACACGCTTGTATCTTGGATCCACACGCTTGTATCTGGTGATCTACACGCTTGTATCTTGGATCCACACGCTTGTATCTTGGATCCACACGCTTGTATCTTGGATCCACACGCTTGTATCTGGTGATCCACACGCTTGTATCTTGGATCCACACGCTTGTATCTGGTGATCCACACGCTTGTATATGGTGATCCACACACTTGTATCTGGTGATCCACATGCTTGTATCTGGTGATCCACACGCTTGTATCTGGTGATCCACATGCTTGTATCTGGTGATCTACACGCTTGTATCTGGTGATCCACACGCTTGTATCTGGTGATCCACATGCTTGTATCTGGTGATCCACACACTTGTATCTGGTGATCTACACGCTTGTATCTTTGGATCCACACACTTGTGTCTGGTGATCCACATGCTTGTATCTTTGGATCCACACGCTTGTATCTGGTGATCCACACGCTTGTATCTGGTGATCCACACGCTTGTATCTTTGGATCTACACGCTTGTATCTTGGATCCACACGCTTGTATCTTGGATCCACACGCTTGTATCTTGGATCCACACGCTTGTATCTGGTGATCCACACACTTATATCTGGTGATCCACACGCTTGTATCTGGTGATCCACACGCTTGTATCTGGTGATCCACACGCTTGTATCTGGGATCCACACGCTTGTATCTGGTGATCCACACGCTTGTATCTTGGATCCACACGCTTGTATCTTGGATCCACACGCTTGTATCTTGGATCCACACGCTTGTATCTTGGATCCACACGCTTGTATCTTGGATCCACACGCTTGTGTCTGGTGATCCACACACTTATATCTGGTGATCCACACGCTTGTATCTGGTGATCCACACGCTTGTATCTGGTGATCCACACGCTTGTATCTGGTGATCTACACGCTTGTATCTTTGGATCCACACGCTTGTGTCTGGTGATCCACACGCTTGTATCTTTGGATCCACACGCTTGTATCTGGTGATCCACACGCTTGTATCTTGGATCCACACGCTTGTATCTGGTGATCCACACGCTTGTATATGGTGATCCACACACTTGTATCTGGTGATCCACATGCTTGTATCTGGTGATCCACACGCTTGTATCTGGTGATCCACATGCTTGTATCTGGTGATCCACACGCTTGTATCTTGGATCCACACGCTTGTATCTGGGATCCACACGCTTGTATCTTGGATCCACACGCTTGTATCTTGGATCACACGCTTGTATCTGGTGATCCACACGCTTGTATATGGTGATCCACACACTTGTATCTGGTGATCCACATGCTTGTATCTGGTGATCCACACGCTTGTATCTTGGATCCACCCGCTTGTATCTTGGATCCACACGCTTGTTTCTTGGATCCACACGCTTGTATCTTGGATCCACACGCTTGTATTTTGGATCCACACGCTTGTATCTGGTGATCTACACGCTTGTATCTTGGATCCACACGCTTGTATCTGGTGATCCACACGCTTGTTTCTGGTGATCCACACGCTTGTATCTGCTGATCCACACGCTTGTATCTGGTGATTCACACACTTGTATCTGGTGATCCACACGCTTGTATCTGGTGATCCACACGCTTGTATCTGGTGATCCACACGCTTGTATCTGGTGATCCACACGCTTGTATCTGGTGATCCACACACTTGTATCTTGGATCCACACGCTTGTATCTGGTGATCCACACGCTTGTATCTGGTGATCCACACGCTTGTATCTGGGATCCACACGCTTGTATCTGGTGATCCACACACTTGTATCTTTGGATCTACACGCTTGTATCTTTGGATCCACACACTTGTGTCTGGTGATCCACACGCTTGTATCTTGGATCCACACGCTTGTATCTTGGATCCACACGCTTGTATCTGGGATCCACACGCTTGTATCTGGTGATCTACACGCTTGTATCTTGGATCCACACGCTTGTATCTGGTGATCCACACACTTGTATCTGGTGATCCACACGCTTGTGTCTGGTGATCCACACGCTTGTATATGGTGATCCACACACTTATATCTGGTGATCCACACGCCTGTATCTGGTGATCCACACGCTTGTATCTGGTGATCCACATGCTTGTATCTGGTGATCCACACGCTTGTATCTGGTGATCCACACACTTGTATCTTTGGATCTACACGCTTGTATCTTGGATCCACACACTTGTATCTTGGATCCACACGCTTGTATCTTGGATCCACACGCTTGTATCTGGTGATCCACACGCTTGTATCTTGGATCCACACGCTTGTATATGGTGATCCACACACTTGTATCTGGTGATCCACACGCTTGTATCTGGTGATCCACACGCTTGTATCTGGTGATCCACATGCTTGTATCTGGGGATCCACACGCTTGTATCTTGGATCCACACGCTTGTATCTGGTGATCCACACGCTTGTATCTTGGATCCACACGCTTGTATCTGGTGATCCACATGCTTGTATCTGGTGATCCACACGCTTGTATCTGGTGATCCACACACTTGTATCTTGGATCCACACGCTTGTATCTTGGATCCACACGCTTGTATCTTGGATCCACACGCTTGTATCTTGGATCCACACGCTTGTGTCTGGTGATCCACACGCTTGTATCTTTGGATCCACACGCTTGTATCTTTGGATCCACACGCTTGTGTCTGGTGATCCACACACTTGTATCTGGTGATCCACACGCTTGTGTCTGGTGATCCACACGCTTGTATCTGGTGATCTACACGCTTGTATCTTTGGATCCACACGCTTGTGTCTGGTGATCCACACGCTTGTATCTTGGATCCACACGCTTGTATCTTGGATCCACACGCTTGTATCTGGTGATCTACACGCTTGTATCTTGGATCCACACGCTTGTATCTGGTGATCCACACGCTTGTATCTGGTGATCTACACGCTTGTATCTGTTGATCCACACACTTGTATCTGGTGATCCACACGCTTGTATCTGGTGATCCACACGCTTGTATCTTTGGATCTACACGCTTGTATCTTTGGATCCACACACTTGTGTCTGGTGATCCACACGCTTGTATCTTTGGATCCACACGCTTGTATCTTTGGATCCACACGCTTGTGTCTGGTGATCCACACACTTGTATCTGGTGATCCACACGCTTGTATCTGGTGATCCACACGCTTGTATCTGGTGATCTACACGCTTGTATCTTGGATCCACACGCTTGTATCTGGTGATCCACACGCTTGTATCTTGGATCCACACGCTTGTATCTGGTGATCCACACGCTTGTATTTGGTGATCCACACACTTGTATCTTGGATCCACATGCTTGTATCTGGTGATCCACACGCTTGTTTCTGGTGATCCACACGCTTGTATCTGGTGATCCACACGCTTGTATCTGGTGATCCACACACTTGTATCTGGTGATCCACATGCTTGTATCTGGTGATCCACACGCTTGTATCTGGTGATCCACATGCTTGTATCTGGTGATCCACACGCTTGTATCTGGTGATCCACACACTTGTATCTTTGGATCTACACGCTTGTATCTTTGGATCCACACGCTTGTGTCTGGTGATCCACACGCTTGTATCTTGGATCCACATGCTTGTATCTTGGATCCACACGCTTGTATCTGGTGATCTACATGCTTGTATCTTGGATCCACACGCTTGTATCTTGGATCTACACACTTGTATCTTGGATCCACACACTTGTATCTTGGATCCACACGCTTGTATCTTGGATCCACACGCTTGTATCTTGGATCCACACGCTTGTGTCTGGTGATCCACACACTTATATCTGGTGATCCACACACTTGTATCTGGTGATCCACACACTTGTATCTGGTGATCTACACGCTTGTATCTTTGGATCCACACACTTGTGTCTGGTGATCCACACGCTTGTATCTGGTGATCCACACGCTTGTATCTGGTGATCCACACGCTTGTATCTGGTGATCCACACACTTGTATCTTTGGATCTACACGCTTGTATCTTTGGATCCACACACTTGTATCTTTGGATCCACACGCTTGTGTCTGGTGATCCACACACTTGTATCTGATGATCCACACGCTTGTGTCTGGTGATCCACACACTTATATATGGTGATCCACACACTTGTATCTGGTGATCCACACGCTTGTATCTGGTGATCCACACACTTGTATCTGGTGATCTACACGCTTGTGTCTGGTGATCCACACGCTTGTATCTGGTGATCCACATGCTTGTATCTGGTGATCTACACGCCTGTATCTTTGGATCCACACACTTGTGTCTGGTGATCCACACGCTTGTATCTGGTGATCCACACGCTTGTATCTGGTGATCCACACGCTTGTATCTTTGGATCCACACGCTTGTGTCTGGTGATCCACACACTTGTATCTGGTGATCCACACGCTTGTATCTGGTGATCCACACGCTTGTATCTGGTGATCCACACACTTGTATCTGGTGATCCACACGCTTGTGTCTGGTGATCCACACGCTTGTATCTTTGGATCCACACGCTTGTATCTGGTGATCCACACGCTTGTGTCTGGTGATCCACACACTTATATCTGGTGATCCACACACTTGTATCTGGTGATCCACACACTTGTATCTGGTGATCTACACGCTTGTATCTTTGGATCCACACGCTTGTGTCTGGGGATCCACACACTTGTATCTGGTGATCTACACGCTTGTGTCTGGTGATCCACACGCTTGTATCTGGTGATCCACATGCTTGTATCTGGTGATCTACACGCCTGTATCTTTGGATCCACACACTTGTGTCTGGTGATCCACACGCTTGTATCTGGTGATCTACACGCTTGTATCTGGTGATCCACATGCTTGTATCCTTGGATCCACACGCTTGTATCTGGTGATCCACACGCTTCTATCTGGTGATCCACACGCTTGTATCTGGTGATCCACACGCTTGTATCTTGGGATCCACACGCTTGTGTCTGGTGATCCACACGCTTGTATCTGGTGATCCACACACTTGTATCTGGTGATCCACACGCTTGTGTCTGGTGATCCACACGCTTGTATCTTTGGATCCACACGCTTGTGTCTGGTGATCCACACGCTTGTGTCTGGTGATCCACACACTTGTATCTGGTGATCCACACGCTTGTATCTTGGATCCACACGCTTGTGTCTGGTGATCCACACGCTTGTATCTGGTGATCCACACGCTTGTATCTTTGGATCCACACGCTTGTGTCTGGTGATCCACACGCTTGTATCTGGTGATCCACACACTTATATCTGGTGATCCACACGCTTGTATCTGGTGATCCACACGGTTGTATCTGGTGATCCACACGCTTGTATCTGGTGATCCACACGCTTGTATCTGGTGATCCACACGCTTGTATCTGGTGATCTACACGCTTGTATCTGGTGATCCACATGCTTGTATCCTTGGATCCACACGCTTGTATCTGGTGATCCACACGCTTGTATCTGGTGATCCACACACTTATATCTGGTGATCCACACGCTTGTATCTGGTAATCCACACGCTTGTGTCTGGTGATCCACACGCTTGTATCTTGGATCCACACGCTTGTATCTGGTGATCCACACGCTTGTATCTGGTGATCCACACACTTGTATCTGGTGATCCACACGCTTGTATCTGGTGATCCACACGCTTGTATCTGGTGATCCACACGCTTGTATCTGGGGATCCACACGCTTGTATCTTTGGATCCACACACTTGTATCTTTGGATCCACACGCTCGTGTCTGGTGATCCACACGCTTGTATCTTTGGATCCACACGCTTGTGTCTGGTGATCCACACGCTTGTGTCTGGTGATCCACACACTTGTATCTGGTGATCCACACGCTTGTGTCTGGTGATCCACATGCTTGTATCTTTGGATCCACACGCTTGTGTCTGGTGATCCACACACTTGTATCTTGTGATCCACACACTTGTATCTGGGGATCCACACGCTTGTGTCTGGTTATCCACACGCTTGTATCTGGTGATCTACACGCTTGTATCTGGTGATCCACATGCTTGTATCCTTAGATCCACACGCTTGTATCTGGTGATCCACACGCTTGTATCTGGTGATCCACACGCTTGTATCTGGTGATCCACACGCTTGTATCTGGTGATCCACACGCTCGTGTCTGGTGATCCACACGCTTGTATCTTTGGATCCACACTCTTGTGTCTGGTGATCCACACACTTGTATCTGGTGATCCACACGCTTGTATCTGGTGATCCACACGCTTGTGTCTGGTGATCCACACGCTTGTATCTTTGGATCCACACGCTTGTGTCTGGTGATCCACACGCTTGTGTCTGGTGATCCACACACTTCTATCTGGTGATCCACACGCTTGTATCTGGTGATCCACACGCTTGTATCTTGGGATCCACACGCTTGTGTCTGGTGATCCACACACTTGTATCTGGTGATCCACACGCTTGTATCTGGTGATCCACACGGTTGTATCTGGTGATCCACACACTTGTATCTGGTGATCCACACGCTTGTATCTGGTGATCCACACACTTATATCTGGTGATCCACACGCTTGTATCTGGTGATCCACACGCTTGTATCTGGTGATCCACACGCTTGTATCTGGTGATCCACACGCTTGTATCTGGTGATCCACACGCCTGTATCTTTGGATCCACACACTTGTGTCTGGTGATCCACACGCTTGTATCTGGTGATCTACACGCTTGTATCTGGTGATCCACATGCTTGTATCCTTGGATCCACACGCTTGTATCTGGTGATCCACACGCTTGTATCTGGTGATCCACACTCTTGTATCTTTGGATCTACACGCTTGTATCTTTGGATCCACACACTTGTATCTTTGGATCCACACGCTTGTGTCTGGTGATCCACACACTTGTATCTGGTGATCCACACGCTTGTGTCTGGTGATCCACACGGTTGTATCTGGTGATCCACACACTTGTATCTGGTGATCCACACGCTTGTATCTGGTGATCCACACGCTTGTGTCTGGTGATCCACATGCTTGTATCTTTGGATCCACACGCTTGTGTCTGGTGATCCACACACTTGTATCTGGTGATCCACACACTTGTGTCTGGTGATCCACACGCTTGTGTCTGGTGATCCACACGCTTGTATCTGGTGATCCACACGCTTGTATCTTTGGATCCACACGCTTGTGTCTGGTGATCCACACGCTTGTATCTGGTGATCCACACGCTTGTATCTCTGGATCCACACGCTTGTATCTGGTGATCCACACACTTGTATCTGGTGATCCACACGCTTGTGTCTGGTGATCCACACGCTTGTATCTTTGGATCCACACGCTTGTGTCTGGTGATCTACACGCTTGTATCTGGTGATCCACACACTTGTATCTCTGGATCCACACACTTGTGTCTGGTGATCCACACGCTTGTATCTTTGGATCTACACGCTTGTATCTTGGATCCACACGCTTGTGTCTGGTGATCCACACGCTTGTATCTTTGGATCCACACGCTTGTATCTTGGATCTAATATAAGATTAATTCTCACTGTGTTGCTGATGACTTACAAATGAACCTTCCAACTCTAGCTAACAGCCACTGCACAGACGGATGTCCAGTCAAGAATGGAACTCAAAATTTTGAAACTGAATTTCCAAACGTTTCTTCTTTTATCTAAAAAGGATTTTGAACTGCATAACAGTCAAATATCTTAACATTATTTGTTACAGTGGATGTGACGCATCCTATCCCGCCAGATAGGCATGTCGGTGCTAGGCCACGCCCCCAGTAGCGCCGATGCCTGCCTCAGTATCGTCCACAGCCTGATGTGTCATCGGCAGGGTGGAGAGAATGAGGGGTTTGCCAAGCGTGCCATTGAGAGCCTGGTGAAGAAGCTGAAGGAGAAGAAGGACGAGCTGGACTCGCTCATCACCGCAGTCACCACCAACGGTGTCCACCCCAGCAAGTGTGTCACCATCCAGAGGACGCTGGACGGCCGGCTGCAGGTAGGATGCAGCACCAAGGTGGGACTGAGGTACACAGAGAGGTGAGAGGTCAGAGTACAAAGTTAAAAGGTGCCCCCACCTCCAAAGCAAAGTTAGGTTATCAACTCAATAAAGTGAACCCAGGTGATCCTGGTCCTGTGTTCAACGAGACCAGAACAATGTCCCGTAGATCCATATATGTTTTACCAGGATCATACTGTTGGCAGCAGGTTCTGTCAGTCTGTAACAGGTTCTGCTCTAATTGGCTGCTCAGTAACTTCGAGGATCCGGAGGTGGTCTCTGGTTCCATCTATCTAGAACCTACATTAAACAGAGGAGGTGGTCTCTGGTTCCATCTATCTAGAACCTACATTATACAGAGGAGGTGGTCTCTGGTTCCATCTATCTAGAACCTACATTAAACAGAGGAGGTGGTCTCTGGTTCCATCTATCTAGAACCTACATTAAACAGAGGAGGTGGTCTCTGGTTCCATCTATCTAGAACCTACATTAAACAGAGGAGGTGGTCTCAGGTTCCATCTGGTGGTGGTGGGGGGTCAGGTGGTGGTGGTGGGGGGTCAGGTGGTGGTGTGGGGGGGTCAGGTGGTGGTGGTCGGGGGTCAGGTGGTGGTGGTCGGGGGTTGGCTCAGATTCATGGCACATGGCGTGTTTTTGTAGGTTTTGGAGGTCAAATGACCACTACACATCTAGGACACTGACAGAGGTGAAGCTGTCAGAAGTCACTGAACCCTCTGACCACCAAACAGGCAGGTGGGTGAAGTGTCTTGCCCAATGGCACAATGTGATGACCTGGTCTACCTGAGCTAGTCCTGTTCCTGGTGTTTTTAAGGATCAAATAACTAATTATATGAAAACTTGTTAGAAAAAAAATCAATATTTGAACCTGCAGCAGGATAAAAACTATGTGAACCAAAAGTCAACGCTGTAAAATATGATCTGAATGATCTTATATGGAGGGGCGGGACTTAAAATATATACTGGAATGAGCCAATAAGGGTCGAGTGTTTAGTTGTAGCTTTTACATCTTAAGGATTCATATCTGAAACTATCAGTTCTACTGAGTCCAGTAAGTAAGATACTGAATCCTTAGAGACAGAAAGGAGTCAGGAGGGGGGGGGAAGGTGGGCGGGGGGGGCAGCTGGCTTGTTTTGTCTGAAACACAGGAAAGAGGTGGGGTTAACTGAAGCCAGACTCTGTGTGTGTGTGTGTGTGTGCGTGCGTACGTACGTGCGTGCGTACGTGCGTATTGCAGACAGGACAGAACAGGAATGTCGTCTCGTTTAGGACTTTGATGGATCTCATACCACAGAGTTTCCACGCTGTAAGAAATGAGCTGCTGCTTATTTCAAGTTTCCGACTAGCGTTGAACATGTGACTTGGTTTGGTTTAGGACCCCCTCACTGTTCGGTCCTGTCACACCCGACAAGTTAAACCTGTTCAGTTTTTAATTGCTCCTCCTCTCTTCTCTTCATGGTCTCCCTGTGAGAAACACTCACTTGTGTTTTTGTATTTCCCGTCTGAGGGTTTGGGTTTCTGGATGTTTGGAGAATGGGATTTTTCCTCTCACAGATATGGATGTTGAGTGTTTAGTCTGCAGACCTTCCATCCTTCACCTGTGCACACAGAATGCCACGCCCAACCAGAGACGCTCTTTATTTCCATCAGCACACATCCCCCCCGAGCCGACAGCTGCCCCCCTACAGTCTGTTGCTTCATATCAAGGCTGAACCAACTGATAAAGAAGGCTGGTTCTGTTCTCTTTACGTCACCTGCTCTGATGCTCCGCCCCAACAGGTGACTACAGATGTTCACGTTCATCAGTCTGACTGATTTGGAGTTTCAGTTTGAGTATTTGAGCCTTAGAAATATCCATCAGCTCTTTCCTGTGAACGAGTCTCCCGTTGCCATGGTTACGCATCATAACAAGTGGCAAAAATCCTTCAATCTGCACAGAATCCAAACCGGAATAAAAATAATTCAAAAGGAGTAGCTAATATTTACTAAAAGAAAACAAGCAAGAAAAACTCAAAAAGATCCAAACTGCTAGTAAAATCACAGCTGCTCCATCCTAGAAATATCTTTTACTGTATTACCATGGTAACACCATCAGACACACCTAGTGGGCCAACAGGATTAGTTAGCTAACTAGAAGTGAACTATCATATGTTTATTAATTTGTTTACCTTTGTAACGTTATTCACAAAAGCCACGCCCACATTGTAACTTCATGTAATAAGCTGTCAGATCATCATCATCCCCACCAAACTCACATGTTTATTAAACTCTTTTAAGTGTTTGATCATATTTACTGCAGCTCTCACCTGCGCTCTGTGCTCCGCAGGAAGACGCAGCGCTCTGATTGGCTGAGGCTTTCTCACTCACACCAGGTGGGCAGGAACCTTCAGAGTTTCTCCAGGAACTTTCTAGTTCACATAGTTCTTATCCTGCTGCCACATGTTCAAAATGCATTTCTTTATCATGATTACCTGTAAATAATGATATGATGCTTAAAAACACCTGGATTGTGTTCAGGTGAGTGGGCTAAAACAACATGGCAGCTCCTGTGAACAGGATACTACGGCTTCACAGCAGAAGAAGGTGGAGACACCTGCGTATGCCCTAAACCTAATCTGCTGTAATCTGTAGAGTTTGATGCTGAACAGATGAACTGCAGCTTCTGATCTGAGTTGAGTTTAAACTCTGAGATGAATCACCGTCTGCAGCAGCTGAGGTCAGACATGATGTCATGTTGGTGGTTTGGCTTCATCCTTTAAATCTACTCCACCTGGATCACACACACACCAACGGTTTCTATGGTAACCTGTCCTGTATGACTCACTTTGAGCTGTAAGAAATTGTTTATATTTCCAACATGTAAATCTAAAAGACACTCTGAGGACAGTGATGTCCACATGTTGGACAGAGAAGGTTGACGGTTTGAGGAGTTAAAGAAGCATCTTTATTAAAAAGAGAGGAGGAGCTTCAGGTTTCAGCTCTCAAGAACTTATAATGCAGATCTGAATTTGATGCTCCAAACCGATCTGATAAAAGGAGGAAGAAGAGGGTTAGGGTTTCCATTTGCAAATTTTACTGTTTCTTCTTTATTCAGAGTGTCACATGTTCTCACCTTACCCATCTGTCTCACCTGTGCAGGTAGCAGGTAGGAAAGGTTTCCCTCATGTGATCTACGCTCGTCTTTGGCGCTGGCCTGACCTCCACAAGAATGAGCTGAAGCATGTAAAGTTCTGTCAGTTTGCTTTTGACCTGAAGTACGACAGCGTGTGTGTGAACCCCTACCACTACGAGAGGGTGGCGTCCCCAGCCTCCTCAGGTAACTGCTGCACACCCGCTGTCCTCACCTGGAGACCATGAACAAGCTTTAATTGACTGATGTGATGGGTTCTTGGTGATTTGCATGATGTTGTTTGTTACAATGAAAAGCCAGTCAGAACCAGAGTGAAGAACAGATCAGCTGATTCTGAGACGAGGAGGACGAAACTCAGTTTTAGAACAAAGAGCTGCAGAGAACATCCTTAGTTTGTGCGACAGCGCCACCTGCTGGTGTTAGATTGACCTGACGTCTCGCAGAAGATTCACCAGATTATGAACTAAAACAGATGGAACATTTAAAAAGTATCTTATCGTATCTGTAGATCATATAACAGAGTTCAACCTTTTAATCCTTCTTGATGTCAAACACAAGTCCATCTGGACTGTTTGTCTCTGAGGTTCTGTAAACAGGTTCTGACTGAGTTCTAGAACAGGCTGTCTGTAGATGGCTGGACTTCAAGGCTATTGGTTTGAAAATCCAATGGAAATGAGACCTGAAGAGGTCAAAGATCATTTTACTCCTTTCCTTTCGTGACAAGCAGGAAGACAAATATTTTGGAATTAGACAAATGATGGAATTTAAATTAAGTTAAACTGAAGAAAAAGTTTAAATTTGGACCATCAGAGATCCCAAAGGGCAGCAGAGATGGCGGCGACCAGCTTGTTGAGATGCATCTTCTCTGACTGCACTTTGATTTCAACCAGCAGGGGTCACTGTTTCTACAACAAACACAAATGTGACCAATCAGATTCTAGTACCTGACCCCTCGTCCTCACGCAGGTTCTCAGTCTATGATCAAGGAAGAGTTTGTGCAGGACTGTCTGCAGCTCGACCTGCCCCCCCCCACTAACCTGTACAGCCAACCCCGTCCTGCCAGCATGTATCCCAACATGCCTTTGTCTCCTCCAGGTGAGTCTCTGTTGTGCACTCAGCTGTTCCAGAGCTGTGGGCTCGTTTTAAGGTGCTGCATCTCCTGCAGGTACGAGCTCAACGACACCTGCAGCTCTGACTGCCAAAGGTCTCGGTGAGGTTCCAGAAAGTCCTGGTCTCATGCAGGTCACCCTGCCTCAGATCCACGGGGGCCAGACCTCCCCACAGTGCCCTGAGTACAACAGTCCTCCTAAAACAGGTAACAGCATCTCATCTGAACCTTACCTGAGCCTCACCTGTACAGTGGCTCAGGTAACACGACTGTCAGAACTACAGCAGATTGTAGTACTCAGTGTAGATTATGATTCTAAGTATGTTCTGTGTTTCTGCAGTTACCTGGACAGGTAACAGCCACTCCCCCTACAGCCCAGGACCTCCACACAGTGGGCGGAGTCAAATGCAGCAAGCAGCATTGCATCTTCACCATGGCCCCAGCACTCACTTCTGTATGACATCACATGTAGTACTGTGTAGTACTGTGTAGTACTGTGTAGTACTGTGTGGTACTGTGTGGTACTGTGTAGTACTGTGTAGTACTGTGTGGTACTGTGTAGTACTGTGTAGTACTGTGTAGTACTGTGTGGTACTGTGTAGTACTGTGTAGTACTGTGTAGTACTGTGTGGTACTGTGTAGTACTGTGTGGTATCCTGTATAATACTGTGTGGTACCCTGTGTAGTACTGTATGGTACCCTGTGTAGTACTGTATGGTACCCTGTGTAGTACTGTGTGGTACCCTGTATAATACTGTGTGGTACCCTGTGTAGTACTGTGTGGTACCCTGTGTAGTACTGTGTGGTACCCTGTGTAGTACTGTGTGGTACCCTGTATAATACTGTGTGGTACCCTGTGTAGTACTGTGTGGTACCCTGTGTAGTACTGTGTGGTACCCTGTGTAGTACTGTGTGGTACCCTGTGTAGTACTGTGTGGTACTGTGTGTGTACTGTGTGGTACCCTGTGTAGTACTGTGGGGTACCGTGTGGTACTGTGTAGTACTGTGTAGTACTGTGTGGTACTGTGTAGTACTGTGTAGTACTGTGTGGTACCCTGTATAATACTGTGTGGTACCCTGTGTAGTACTGTATGGTACCCTGTGTAGTACTGTATGGTACCCTGTGTAGTACTGTGTGGTACCCTGTATAATACTGTGTGGTACCCTGTGTAGTACTGTGTGGTACCCTGTGTAGTACTGTATGGTACCCTGTGTAGTACTGTGTGGTACCCTGTGTAGTACTGTGTGGTACTGTGTGGTACTGTGTAGTACTGTGTAGTACTGTGTGGTACTGTGTAGTACTGTGTAGTACTGTGTGGTACCCTGTATAATACTGTGTGGTACCCTGTGTAGTACTGTGTGGTACCCTGTATAATACTGTGTGGTACCCTGTGTAGTACTGTGTGGTACTGTGTGGTACTGTGTGGTACTGTGTAGTACTGTGTAGTACTGTGTGGTACTGTGTAGTACTGTGTAGTACTGTGTGGTACCCTGTATAATACTGTGTGGTACCCTGTGTAGTACTGTGTGGTACCCTGTATAATACTGTGTGGTACCCTGTGTAGTACTGTGTGGTACCCTGTGTAGTACTGTGTGGTACCCTGTGTAGTACTGTGTGGTACTGTGTGGTACTGTGTAGTACTGTGTAGTACTGTGTGGTACTGTGTAGTACTGTGTAGTACTGTGTGGTACCCTGTATAATACTGTGTGGTACCCTGTGTAGTACTGTATGGTACCCTGTGTAGTACTGTGTGGTACCCTGTGGAGTACTGTATGGTACCCTGTGTAATACTGTGTGGTACTGTGTGGTACTGTGTAGTACTGTGTAGTACTGTGTGGTACTGTGTAGTACTGTGTAGTACTGTGTGGTACCCTGTATAATACTGTGTGGTACCCTGTGTAGTACTGTGTGGTACCCTGTATAATACTGTGTGGTACCCTGTGTAGTACTGTGTGGTACCCTGTTTAGTACTGTGTGGTACCCTGTGTAGTACTGTGTGGTACCCTGTGTAGTACTGTGTGGTACCCTGTATAATACTGTGTGGTACCCTGTGTAGTACTGTGTAGTACTGTGTGGTACTGTGTAGTACTGTGTAGTACTGTGTGGTACCCTGTATAATACTGTGTGGTACCCTGTGTAGTACTGTATGGTACCCTGTGTAGTACTGTGTGGTACCCTGTGTAGTACTGTGTGGTACCCTGTATAATACTGTGTGGTACCCTGTGTAGTACTGTGTGGTACCCTGTATAATACTGTGTGGTACCCTGTGTAGTACTGTATGGTACCCTGTGTAGTACTGTATGGTACCCTGTGTAGTACTGTGTGGTACCCTGTATAATACTGTGTGGTACCCTGTGTAGTACTGTGTGGTACCCTGTTTAGTACTGTATGGTACCTTGTGTAGTACTGTGTGGTACCCTGTGTAGTACTGTGTGGTACCCTGTGTAGTACTGTGTGGTACTGTGTGGTACTGTGTAGTACTGTGTAGTACTGTGTGGTACCCTGTATAATACTGTGTGGTACCCTGTGTAGTACTGTATGGTACCCTGTGTAGTACTGTATGGTACCCTGTGTAGTACTGTGTGGTACCCTGTATAATACTGTGTGGTACCCTGTGTAGTACTGTGTGGTAC